>JARYGA010037222.1:0-30705 GCA_030545235.1 Helianthus tuberosus
TGTTTTCGTCTGGGCTTGATTTCATCGAGGTAGGGTTTTCATCATCAAGAACAGTCACGTATTCCAGAACCTCTAATGATCTCCTAACAGATACGACGTCTTCATCATTCATCATTCAACCAAAACAAATCATTCAATCATATGAATTACTAAATCATTAAACAATCATGTTTATCATTCAGTCATCATTCAACATCAGCAAGTAGTTATGATCATCAAGTATTCGACATAGGTTTTAACATAAAACCATAATATGCCAGTCATCTATTATTGTATCATCAACATATCAAGATCATCCACATCAATCGAACCTAGACAATATGCATAACACAACTGATCCTACATTAGATTATGAGAATTCCTATCATAACTATCTATTCACACACAAACCAGATCACACATAACAGTTAATTCATGATGTCAAAACAAATAGTAAATCATGATCTTAATCAAACCATCCTGAATGATTGATCGCTAACGTTACCAGGAGGCACAATTAAATCGAACGATGAACGAGGCTTCGAGTTCATAAACTTGCCGTCACATGGATAAGGGGAGAGAAGTGATTAGGGTTTGCCGATTGAACTAATACGTAAAACTGGAGAACAAAACATTAAACAGACTGCTACTGGGCCAAAGGCCCATATGTTGATTTCGTCGGCCTCATAGTGGACGAAAACACCTTAGTGTTTTCGCCAAGGGTGTTTTCGTGGGTGGGGTGTTTGGCAAAGGGTCCATGTTTTAATAATTATACAATTCCTATTATTAATGCAAGATATGTATAACACATACACATATAATATACACATCACGAATCAACACTTATATTGCACATCAAATAAATATAAAAACACACTTTGCAAATAAGTACCAAGTTAAGTCGAATAGAGACCTTGAAAACACTAAGGTGTTTTCGTCCACTATGAGGCCGATGAAATCAACATATGGGCCTTTGGCCCAGTAGCAGTCTGTTTAATGTTTTATTCTCCACTTTTACGTATTAGTTCAATCGGCAAACCCTAATCACTTCTCTCCCCTTATCCCTGTGACAGCAAGTTTAGGAACTCGAAGCCTCGTTCATCGTTCGATTTAATTGTTCCTCCTGTTAAGGTTAGCGATCAATCATTCAGGATGGTTTGATTAAGATCATGATTTACTATTTGTTTTGACATCATGAACTAACACTTATATTGCACATCAAATAAATATAAAAGCACACTTTGCAAATAAGTACCAAGTTAAGTCGAATAGAGACCTTGAAAACTCGGGTTGTCACATTATCCCCAACTTGAAAGAAATTTCATCCCGAAATTTAGTATGTGGTAACTGAGGAAGCTAGTTGTGTTGTGTTGTTTCCTGGTTTTCCTGGGGTGTCACATGAACCGTTTGTAACCATTTGATTTATGTGAACCATTTGTAACTGTTTGAGCCATTGGGTTAGGGAAGTGATTAGGTAACGGGGTGGGAGTAATGTGTTAAAAGCATGGTGGATACGCCGCTTGTACTTCCTATATATAAGTGCTTTTAACACATTATATATCGTTGCGTTATCTAGATCACTTGGGTAAATGATTTCGAAACAATGTCACACAAGGATGTTTTTTCTGAATAATATAAACCATACGAGTTTTATTAATGAGTTTTTATGAGATATTTTACAATTTGATTTAATAAAACAAATGTTTTGGAGTTAAGAATCATACTACGAGATTTTGCAAATTATAACCAACTTGATTTGAGTTGGTTAATTATGTCGCAATATTATACTTTTCAAAACAAGTTTTTTAAATAAGTATTGCAACATGTAAAACGAGCCATGAATCTGATACTCATATAAAACCTATGTACTCGCCGGCATTTTTATGCTGACATATTTTCACGTGTGTTTCAGGTACCATAGTTGATGATGTTTGATGATGATTTTTGTGTACGCTCACATAGGAATGGACGATGCCTTAGTGACTTAATAACAATGAAAGACTATTTGTTCTTGTTTTGTTTCTAATTCCAATGTAATGTAGTACGTTTAATTTAATAAAACGAAACCGTTTAATCCATGGTTGTGAAACAATGATTCTGTTACAACACTCCCCGACGTTTCCGCCACGTTTTGTTGTTTTACGTGGTCGGGGTGTGACATATTTTGACCGAAACTATGACTCGTCACTAAACCTAAATAACATGGTAATTAGTAGGTATAGTCACAAAGGACTATGACCATCGTGATAATGCTCACGTTGGGAAGTTCAAACGAACTTCGTGTTGACCATTGACTGGTCAAAGCAGAAAGTCAAACACTGTTTGACTTTCATGCTTGAAATACAAGAACAAGCATGAAGGAAACTTACAAAAGGTCCAAGACTTGAAGATTTGATCAAGAACAACTTAGGTATGAAGCCTTCATAGATGAGAGCTTCAACTTAGAGTTGAATTTGAATCAAATGTGTAGAGAATGCAAATGGGGAAGGTGGGTATTTATAGAAAGTGAAGAACCGTTAGGATCGTTCCTCTATAATTGAGCTTCAATCTGGACCTTACATGTAAGGCACATGGTTTTGGAATACTAGGGGTGTCCAAAACCATCACACGGTATTGAATAAGTTACAAAAAGGACCCTGGACTTCAAGTAAATTGCTGAAAATGGACCTGCTGATGAAGAATCATGATTTTCTGCCCAGATAGGGTGGTGGCGTGCTGCCACAGCAACACCACTTTGTGGTGGCGTGACGCCACAGGTAGCCAGGTCCAGAAACTTTTGAAAATTGACAGTTTTGGTCCCTGCAACACTTTTAAGCCATTTTAGATGCGTTTAAACCCCGTTAACCCATTTTCAAGGCTCAATAATGAAGCTTAAGTATAGGGAACTTAAAATATGCTTAAAAACATCTCGGATGTCGGTTCGTTTGGTCGTACGATTGCGTTGTTCGGTTAATTACGACGAAACTCGAACGGACGCGAAAAACGATCCAAATTACACGACGAATGGAAATTGAGCATTCCAAGCACTAAAATAAAATATTTTAATGATTACAAAAATTTTTGGATGTTCGGATATATTCAGAACGTAAGATATGCGCGTAAATGCAAACTTGTGCACTTTTTGACGCTTTTAGTCCCTGTTTGACCAAAAAGTTTATTTTTGCGCACCAAACACCTCAAAGCCTATTTCTAAGCTATGTAAAAGATATTTAGGGCATGTTTAACTTATTGTCAAGTTCCGGAATGTTTGATACCATACGAATCAGCAGACTTTTGTAGTTTAACGCAAATAGTCCTTGTGATCGAATAAACTTGATTTCGACACACCAAACCTTCCAAAATTTATTTCTTAGTTATGTAAAGGTTATTTAAGGTATGTTAAGCCCATGTCACTGTTACGGAGTGTTTGTCACATTAAACTGATTATGTTTGTGCATCAGTTCGCGTATAACTTTCCAGAAAGCGATTTAGAGCTCGAAATCGAACGAGAATTGATATGTGCAAAGGATACACATATTTATACAAATCCCAAGTATAAAACACAACATTTCATTGATTTGGTATTTGTTTGATGGCCATGGAGGCACAGATGTCACAGAAAAGCCTGTCAAGATCATGGGACGAGAAACCAAGGTGCTCAGACGCTCACGCATTCCCATTGTGAAGGTTCGCTGGGAGGGCAAACGAGGCGCCGAGTTCACCTGGGAACTCGAAAGTGACATGAAGGAGAAGTACCTGCAACTGTTTGTTATGCCTACTTCTTAAATTTCGAGACGAAATTTCCTAATATGACGAAGAACCCGTTGAGGAAAATGAATCTTCCATTCATTTTCACTTCTAAAGAATATCCATTGAGGGAAATGAATATCCTTTCAACACCTGAAAAAGAACCCATTGGAGAAAATGAATAGTCCATTCATTTTCACTTCGAAGTATATCCACTGGGGAATGACAGGGCTATGCCTTGCATATCTTTGATGGTTATTTAACACAACCTCACAAACATTAAACAAATACCAAATCAATGAAATATTGTGTTTCATACTTGGGATTTGTATAAATATGTGTATTATTTGCACATATCAATTCTTGTTCGATTTCGAGCTTTAAATCGCTTTCTGGAAGGTTATACGTGAACTGATGCGTATACGTAATCAGTTTAACGCAACAAACACTCTGGAATAGTGAAATAAGCTTAACATACCTTAAATAACCTTTTCATAACTAAGAAATGAGTTTTGGAGGGTTTGGTGTGTTGAAATCAAGTTTATTCGATCGCAGGGACTATTTGCGTCAAACTTCAAAAGTATACCGAATCAAATGGTAACGAACATTCCAGAACTTGATCATAAGTTAAATATGCCCTAAATATCCTTTTCATAGCTTAGAAATTGTCTTTGAGGGGTTCGGTGTGGAAGAAATAAACTTTTTGGTCAAACAGGGACTAAAAGCGTCAAAAAGTGCATAAGTTTGCATTTTCGCGCATATCTTACGTTCTGAATATATCCAGACATCCAAAAATTTATGTAATCATTAAAATATTTTATTTTAGTGATTGGCATGATAAAATTCCATTCGTCGCGTAATTTGGATCGTCTTTGCGTCCGTTACGACTTCCGTCGTAATTAACCGAACAATGCAACCGTACGACCAAACAAACCGACATTCAAGATATTTTTTGAGCATAATTTAAGTTCCCTATACTTTAACTTCATTTTAGAGCCTTGAAATGGGGTTAACGGGGCTTAAACGTGCCAAAAATGCATCGAAAACCAAGTTTCAGACCTGCAGGGACCATTTCTGACATTTTCTGAAGGCTGGCCCAGGCGGGGTGCGTAGCCCAGGGTGTCTCCTTACACGGACCATGTAAGCAGCCCAGTTTAGCAAACTTGTTTTTGCAATCAGCAGCTGGTTTCCTGGGTTTTGCACATGGTTTCTTCACTCTAGGGGCTTGTTTTGGGCACCCATAGATTACCAAAACAGTGGGTGATACTTGTACGGTCCAGATTGAAGCTCGTTTAATGAGGAACGATCTTAACGGTTGTAGATTTCCTATAAATACCCAACCCCAATTCACTTGTTCCTCACACTTGATCTGATTATTTGCTCTAAGTTGGGGTTTCCCCACTTCATACCTGAGAAATTTAGATCAAATCTTCATAGCTTGGACCCTTTGTAAGTTTCCTTCATGCTTTTATCGTTTTTCAAGCGTAAAAGTCAAACAGTGTTTGACTTTCTACTTTGACCGGTCAATAGTCAACACGAAGTTCATTTGAACTTCGCAACGTGAGTGTAATCACGATGGTCATAGTCCTTTGTGACTATACCTACTGATTACCACGTTATTTAGGATTAGTGACGAGTCATAGTTTCGGTCAAAATACGCGTTTATGCGTATTTTGCAACCAAACTATTCTTAGGTATCAAGACCCATTGTTTTGATATCAAACTTGTTTTTAAACTTTGTTAAACATGTTTCAACATGTTTAACTCGTCACTTTTAGATTAGTGCTTGTATAGGGTCGTAAGATAAGCGGTCTAAACAACCGTTTAGACTTTCGAACCCGACCCGTTTGGTCGATTATTAGGATCCGACCAAGCATGTTTAGTGACCATAGATGTATAGGGAATAACCTTCTGAGGTTATATCTTATGGTCACTTAGTTTAATTAGTTGTATGATAGGTTGTTATATGCCTTAGGTAAAATAACCAAAATGCCCTTTTCATGCATAATTGGATTTTATAATCAGTTAAATGACAAAAGTTTAAGTTTTTTTTTTGGGTAAAGGGTTACCCCGGTAAATTTTATAACAATCAACACATCAAAACAAGTGGGGGACAAAGCATCCCTCAGTTCTCAAGCATGGCATACCATACTAGAGTCAACAAGAAAACAAGGTTAAACAACCAAACAAGTCTATCAAAAGACTAACACATGCAGAATAAAACATCTCAAACTAGCTGCAATCATCATCATTGCGGCTAGTTTGAGATGTTTTATTCTGCATGTGTTAGTCTTTTGATAGACTTGTTTGGTTGTTTAACCTTGTTTTCTTGTTGACTCTAGTATGGTATGCCATGCTTGAGAACTGAGGGATGCTTTGTCCCCCACTTGTTTTGATGTGTTGATTGTTATAAAATTTACCGGGGTAACCCTTTACCCAAAAAAAAAAAAAACTTAAACTTTTGTCATTTAACTGATTATGCAACATATTTAAACATGTTTAGCCATATAATACTTGTCATAAGACTAGTTAGGCGGTCTGAACGCGCTTTACGCGAATGACTCGTTAAAGTAGAGTAAGCTACCTAAACAGGTCGTAATGGGTCGTAAGCACTTAGGATAGGTTCCGTTTTAGTATGTAGGCTTTGTTAAAACACATCATATGAGTTCCAATACTCATTTGGTTTATGAAACCTCATCCTATCCGATCTTCCGATTTAGGTCCGGTTATTAATGTAGTTACCTATATTAGGTGCCGGTTGATTTCCGTGATCCCTCTTGTGTTGCTTGGTTGTTATTCAAGACTTCTAAGCATTCTCAAGTGAGTACATAGTTCCCCTCTTTTACCGTTTTAAACTGTTTTGGGGTGATTCATATGTGCTAAATGATTTCGAGTCTTTTAAACAAATGATATGGGTTATATTACTATTTGAACCGTTTGGAACTGTTTGATCCATGTGAACCATTTGGAACTGATTAATCTATATGAACCGTTTGGAACT
Source organism: Helianthus tuberosus (assembly GCA_030545235.1). Lineage (NCBI taxonomy): Eukaryota > Viridiplantae > Streptophyta > Magnoliopsida > Asterales > Asteraceae > Helianthus > Helianthus tuberosus. The sequence goes on from JARYGA010037222.1 coordinate 6,707, forward strand.
GTTTGATTTATGTGAACCGTTTGGAACTGTTTGATCTATGTGAACCGTTTGGAACTTTTTGATTTATGTGAACCTTTTGGAACTGTTTGATTTATGTGAACCGTTTGGAACTGATTGATTTATGTGAACCGTTTGGAACTGTTTGAACCATTGGGTTAGGGGAGTGATTAGGTAACGGGGTGGGTGTAATGTGTTAAAAGCATGGTGGATACGCCGCTGGTACTTCCTATATATAAGTGCTTTTAACACATGATATATCGTTGCGTTATCTAGATCACTTGGGTAAAGGTTATAAAAACGAAGTTATATTACAAGGTTTTTCTAACAATATAAACCATTCGAGTTATATTACAAAAACAATTTACGATCTGGGTTTACTTAAACAAATGTTTTGAGTTAAGATTCATGGCATCGAGGTTTTATAAATTATAATCACTTTGTTTTGACTTGGTTATTTAATTTACAATACAAATATTTTACAAAACTAAGTTTTCAAATATCGAATAACAAAGTTGTTTGAATTATTTCAAAAGGTAAAGGAGCCATGAATCTGACACTCTTATAAAACCTATGCACTAGCCGGCATTTTTATGCTGACGTATTTTCACATATGTTTCAGATACCATAGTTGATGATGATGTTTGATGATGATATTGAGGCATGCTCACATAGGAATGGACGAGGCCTTAGTGACTTAATAACAATGAAAGTCAAATTTTTCATGTTTTGTTTCTAGTTTCAAGACAATGTAATAAACTTAATTCAATAAAACAGAACTTTTATCCATGTGTTGTGAAACAATGATTCTGTTACTCTAGTCCCCGACGTTTCCACCGTGGTTTGTTGTTTTAACACGGTCGGGGTGTGACAGAAAAGTTGGTATCAGAGCTCATGGTTATAGGGAATTAGGTTATTAGTAATACTTTGACCTAGTCTATAACCTTCCTAGGACCTTAACGCAAGTTCACTTGCGTTTAGTCATAAAACAATACCGTCGCCTATCTTTAGGCGACAACCACAACAAGAACACAAATTTTGAATTTGCTTTGAAAACCAATCATCTGTTCTAGGATGATTTATTATAAGGTTTTGAACCTTCAAAGTTTTCAAAATCTCGTCAAAGTTTGGGTCTTATAGTGTGAACACGTGCAATCTGGAAGGGTAGATGCCTGTACTCTAAGTTTTCTGTCTAAGGCTAGAGTGTTCGTACAAATCCACATAATCGGACCAGTCACTCTTACCTGGGAACTCTTGGGGTGAGTGTCCACTTAGAGGCTAAAGCATGTCTTCGCGATACATTTTGAGGACCTATTTACTTTGATTCAACTTTTGTGCGTCGTTTGTTTGCTTCGTGGTTCGAACAAATGACCGTCATCCATGCTTTTTGGTCGGTAATTGTAACATCCTTACCCAATGCCATTTCATTTGTTTTCTCTCATGCTTCCTCTTTTAGAATGCCTCCTCGACGTGACAATCAGATACCTAATGAAGAACTGGCAGCTATCATTACGCAGTAAATGGTTGCTACACTCCCAAACATCATTGCTCAATGTAACCAAGCCTTCAATAACAACAATGATGCTCCCTGTAACTTCAAGACATTCAACTCTGCCAAGCCATCAAAATTTTCTGGGTCTCAAGAAGCGACTGCACTTCTGCAATGGTTCGAGGGTCTAGAGAGCACCTTCAGACACGTTCAATGTCCAAACGAGCGAAAGGTTGAATTCACATCTAGTGTCTTTGAGAAACGATATTTAACAAGGTGGAATGGAGTGATGAGAGATAGGGGTGCCGACGTGGCACTGGCTCAAACCTGGGAAGAGCTTCGAGCTCTAATGATGAGGGAATTCTGTCCTCATCATGAGATTAGGGCATTAGAAAGGGAATTCGACGATCTTAAGCAAGATAGTGGTGAGCATCGAGCTTACACGAACCATTATGAGGAGTTGAGTCTGTTATGCCCGAACATGGTTACGCCTTTGGATAAGGCAATCGAAAATACATTGATGACCTCCCAGACTCAGTACAAGACATTGTTACTGGTAGCAACCCCACTACAGTTAGACAGGCCATTGAGCTATCCGCTACCTTGACTGAATCTCAGATCAGGAAAGGTAAACTTTTTCGAAAGGGCGATAAGAAACTGACCGGTGAATCGAAACCAAAGGATGAGCAGACTGAATCCTCCAAGAAGTCCAAGAAGCGAAAGGCTTCCCAGAACTTCTTCGTGGTTGCTCACAATGATCAAGCTGTCCCCAACCAACCAGCTCAACCCCTGCTAGGAAGCCATACAACGGAACCTCACCCTTGTGCAACAATTGGACCCAGTATGGCCTTAAAACAACTTCTTTTCACGTAATATGGCAAGTGATTTCAGTAGATGTGAAAAAGATGTGCGGAAATGGAAATCAGACTTTCAAGAAACAAGATCTACATAATTATCAAGTTGATATCACTTTGAAACAAAAATGGTTTACAAGGTGATTGTAAGATTATTATCTAGTACAAACGAATCTTGAATTCTGTGGGTGAGAGGGCAATGGAGTTTTGATGTATGTATGAATGATAAGCTTCAAACTCACTTTGCTTCTCCTGGTTGAGCCTTCTATTTATAGACGGCTGGGTGCATGAATAAACAATAGTTTATTCATGCAATAAGTCCTGCTAAAAGTGCCCAATTGACATATTCATTGAATCCAACGTTCAAGTTGCCTTTTTCATCATGATATCAATTAATGTCAACTTGCTTCGGAAAGTGTGGCAAGACAGAGCCAATTTCAGACAAGTGGGGTATTTCATCAGAATTCTGATAAACCACTTCATCAGAAATTCTGATGAACAAATCATCAGAAAAATCCTTATGATCAGAATCGTCAGAAACTGATGATATTTCATCAGAAATATCATCAGATCCATCAGAAATGACCTTTTCTAATAATCCAATTCAGCTCTTGATCAACTCGTGATTCTTTGAAGTAGATGCTGTGCATTCCAGTTGTCCCATCTGATCTTCTCTTTCTTGTTCGTGATCTTCAGGACTGTGATCTCTTCATAGATCCAGTTGATTGTGATTTTCTTCAATACTTATAAATAAAGTTTCCTAACAGTTTCCCCCTAAGTATTGTAAGAAAATGAACTACCTCATAAACAGAAAATTTCCAAACAGTGGAAACATAATACTTGCAAAATTAAACCAGTTACTGATGTTTTTGAAAAACAAATTACATAAAAGATGAGAAATCAAATAAACAGTTTCTTCAGTTCAGCTTCACTCTCTTATGCACATCTCCTTTCTTTAACTTCTTTTTGTAGGAGATATATTTGTTGCAGCTGACATACATGTCTTTGTACCATTCTCTTGCTTGGATCCATTCTTCAATCATCTGCTCAATTTCTTTTCTGCTTCCCTCCAAGTTCTTTTCTATCTTCTGAAGATGTTCTCGTCTTTTGTTCATGGTTTTCAAGATATACCTCAGAGTTTGATTTGAGTACTTGCAGATGTCAACACTTCTGAACATAGCTTTGTTATTATCATGATCTCTGAAGATTACACCATAGTCTTGTTCTCCATTTTTATTTGTCAGCATAATGATGTCTCCAGATCTTGCATCTTCCAATATATCTGAGGGAACTTTTGTCTTTGGTGATCTGACATACACCTTTTTGTTGTGTACATGCTCAAAATTGATGCATAGATCAAAGTCTGAAAAAGCCATTCTTTCAAACAGCAGTATTCCAGCCTTTGATATGCCATTTAGCGCCCTTCTGACCTCTTGATTATTTTTCTTTTCCTTTTCATAGTAATCCTTTATAAACAGAATGTCTATAGGATGCAACTGGTCAGCTAGTTCTTCATCAGTCACCTTTTGTTCTTCCCCATTTGCTCTCAGAAGTGTGTATCTGTTTTGCACATGAGTTCCTCCAATATCATCGGTTGCAACTTTCACTTCATCCACCTTTAAAATTCTCCTTACTGGATTTTCATTCTGTTTGTGAATGCTGCCTGACCCTCTGTTTATCTTTTCTTTTCTTAAATCCAGTCTGGTAGGAGACAGTGATCTTGGTATTTCATCTTCTTTTGTTAAATAATAACTCACCAGATTGGACTCAGGGAATATCATTACATCCCGGGCAATATCTTTAACCATGACAGACTTGGTTTCAGAGATTTTTCTCTTAACAATCTTTGATTTTGTTGCTGAATCACCTTCTTGTTCCCATTCACTCATTGTTTGTATATTCATATACTTACTTATTGCTGAGTCATCAGATATTGTTGGATTTGGGACAGATGCTAGCAATTTCAAATTTGTAATAACTTGAGGTTTTGCAGTTGCTAACCTTTTCAGCATTTCATTTCTTGGGATATTCGGAGGTGGACCCATCATTGTGGTTCCAGCTTTGGTGGTTGGTGTGGTTGATAACTGTTGAGGAGTTGACTTTGGAGCTTCTTGATGTGAGCTTTCAGCAGAAATTTCTTTCATGAGTTCTTGTGGATCCACTTTGGCCAATCTTGCAATGTTGAATTGCATCTTCTCCACCAGTTGTTGTACTTCTCTTACTTGTTTAGAGTTGCTGGCCATGTTTTTCTGAACATTGGTGAATTCAGTTTGAGCTTTCGTCTGAATTACAACCAATTCTTTTGACAGCTTCTCAAGAGCATCTGTGATACTGTTATTGCTTGCCCTTAGCATGGTAACTTCCTCCAAAAGTCTGTTTGCACTGCTTGACTACCTTGACTCCATCACATTTGCAACTTGTGCTTTGATCTTTTCTATTTCTGTGAGAATCATTTGGATTTCTGATGCATAGATGTTGGATTCTGGTGCCTTTTCTTTCATCTTTTGAAGAGACTTTAGTGCTTCAGTGTTTTCATCAGTTTGTTTCTTTATTGCCTCCACTGATTCTGACAGAGTCTTCATATCAGCTCTTTGACCTTGTATTTCTGACAGCAACATATCAAGTTTTTCTTCCACTGGATTTCTTTTGCAGATTTTGTAAACATTTTCCAGTACTGTTTCTAAACTTTCTTGGTTCATAGGTTTCTCTGGGATAATTGGAACAACAGATGTTCCTTCTAACATTCCAGCTGCAAACACATTTGCTGCTGTTCTGAGGTTAAGAGGATTTGAAGATTCCAAATTCTCTATATCCTCACCAGAAAATTGAAACATATTCAAGTTCTGGATTTCCTCATATCCTTGAACCTTTTCAAGTTCTCCATGAGTTTTTGAGGTAAACATATTACCTTTAGCCAGATTTCCTTGATCAGTTTCCTGATCTCTATTTGTTGGGATCTCATCCTCTTCCTCATTTTCTGATTCAGAGTTGAAATTAATGGCACTAGTAACCTCCTCATCAACATTTGTTGTTCTGTATTCTATTTTGTAAGAAACATTAACTGAACTTTCTGATTTTGTTTCTTCTCTGTGAGTGTCAACTAGAACAGTGTTTAAAAGAGATGTACCAGCAATGTGAGATTCATCATAATGAATGACTTCAGTGGCTTCAATTTTAGCAGCATGTGTTTCTCCAGCAATATGTGATTCTGCATAATGTTCTTGATGAATTTCAAATTCATGATGAATTCCTGCTTCATGAATTTGTTGTCTTTCAGCATGTTCTTTCTTGCTTTCTGGTGAGTTGGCTATCTCCAAGTTAGCTATCTCCTGAATTCTTTTTCCTTCTGCACCCTCCTTTTCTGATGGTGAGGACTTCTCATCATCTCCTTTTTCTGTTGATGAAGAACAGTTCACAACTTCTCTGCTGGGCTCTTCTGTTGGAGAATCTGATTTTGTCAGAAGTTTTTCATGTTGTATTCTGTATTGTGAGTCTGGTGCAATGAAGCATAACATGCTTTCTGGCAACAAAGGGACATCTTTGTCTGATTCCCATCCATGATTGGAACTCTAGGCCTTCATGGTTTTTGATCTCCAGACATCTTCTAAGATTGGAATTTCCATATTTCTTTTAATGAATGCTTCAGAAATGAAAATTGAGATTAACCTTGGATAAGGCAGACGAGAGGTTATTTTTCCATTTCTAGTGATGATTGGTCTTTTGAGAAGGTTAAAAATTTCTGACCCATAATCGATTTTGAACCCATTTATGAGTCCAAACATGATTGTCAGAATAGCTTGACTGATTTGATCAGTTCCTCCTATCTTTGAGGTGAGACATTTGTTTAGCACTTCCATCATCACTTGCCAGATGGTTGGCAATTCACTTCTTCTTATTGCTCCAATTTTGTTGACATCCCTTTTCTTGTAGCCAAGCCCAATGACGAAGTTTATTAAATATTCTCTGCTTGGGGCTTCAGTGTAACTATCAAGAATAAGTAGTTCAAGCCATTCTCTTACTCTTGCAGGGGTTAATGTTACATAAACACTTCCCCATACATGAGCAGACACTTGATTTTCTTCAACTTCATTAAAGGTGTAAACAAATTGCTGTAGTAGCCTTTCTGGTACTTCTCTTCCTTTTGTTAGTGCTCCTGAGATTGGACATTTTGTGAGATATTCTACCAGAAGTTGACATCTTTCATCATACTCTGAATGCTCTGTATTCATCAGCAGATTGTTTTCCTTCATTGGTAGAAATTCTGCTTCCTCGACAAAAGGTACTTCATGTTGAGCAATTGGAATGTTGAGGTTAACTTTTGCCATTGTTGATCTCTGTAAGTTAGGGTTTGAAATTTAGGGATTTTTGAATTATGAGTGAGAAACAGGGGATTTTAAGATTTGTTGTTTTTGTGAGGAAGATGAGTGATTTTTGAGTTTCTCCTATGGGTGTGTTATGGGTGTATGGAGTTGGAGGAGTTGAAAGGATATAGAACGTGGTATGAAATAGTGATAAAGAGATCATTAATTGTCTTTATAACCGTTAGATCGTGAGTGCTGAGTTTTTGGTTCAAAATGTAACCGTTGGATCGTGGGTGTTAAGACATTAATGAAATTTTTATCATGGAATCGTGGTTATGCCCTTTCAACTTGACTCTTCAATTTGTAGTTTCTTCAATCATTCCTTCTTGAAAATGTTGCACTGATTTTTGATTGGAGAAAGCTATCGGTTCTATGACACCTTTTCTTCTTCGTGGACCCCATTTGATAGGAGGTCCAATCATCTTCCTTCATATGTATCCTCTTTTCTTTATAAGTCAGAAAATCCCATTCTGATGATGTCATCAGAAATTATGTTGATCATATGTATATTTTTTTTTGACTTCTGTTGTCTTTGTAGATGTGGTCAACATAAGTCAACAGAATTTTCAGCAAAATCTCTTGGTTGAGATTTCCCCCTAAACTTGTGATCCTTTTCAACAGATTTTTTTTTTGAGATGAGAGGGAATATGATAAGATCAGAAGACTCAAATTTGTTTTTCTGGTAGCATCCATGTCTCTTTGCCTTCTCAGATATTTTCTAAAACATTTTATCATCTTGAAGTTTTTATAAGAAAAATTTTAAGATCCATTGTTACCAGATTTTGTCTTTTGTCATTAGAAACTTTGAGTTTTGAGTCAGGATTTTGATTTCTGATGATCATTTCATATTTACTCATTTCCCAAAAAAAATACAAACCATAGATCAGAAAAATTAGCAAGCATAAAATATTAACAAATTAATAGAGAAAACACTTGTACAAACAAAGCATACAAGACCTAATCTGTAATAACCATAAATTTAAAACCATTATTATTATTATTTATTTTAGTTAATAGGAAACCCTAATTAAGATACCCAAGTGATTCTGTGCAAACCCTAAAATTTTCAGAATTTTCAGAATCAGGATTAGGGCCCCTAAAACTCAGGGGGGGTATTCCCTACTTGATGATTATCCTAATAACGTGCGGCCAAAGTTAAAATTTTAAAAAACCGTCGACTCACCTGCACTCCAAACACACGCGGCATGAATATGGCCACTTTAAGACCCTTGCGCATCGTAGGGGTTTTAGTGCTACGGTGCGCAAGGCTTGACAACTTTTGGGTATAAATAGAGGACATTGGCACTTGAATCTGGGCACAAAAACGACGAAGAAACTCCAAATACACGCTGAGATTTTGTCTGAATACTCTCAAAACACACACAAAAACACTAATTAAGTATAGCGGGGTGCTGCAGAACAGGGTAATAACTCGATCGCTATTACGATTCATTATCCGATTGATCAATATATCCAATGGATGTTTAAGTGCTGCCCACATTAGGGTTATACTTTGTCGTTCGTCATTAATTCGATGAATGAGTTTAAGTATCGTACTTTGTCGTTCGTCGTTAATTCGATGGATGAGTTTAAGTATCGTACTTTGTCGTTCGTTGTTAATTCGATGGATGAGTTTAAGTATCGTACTTTGTCGTTCGTCGTTAATTCGATGGATGTTTAAGTATCGCACTTTGTCGTTCGTTGTGAGAATTTGATCTCGTGAGTTATCGTAAATGCTGTATTAAGTTACTAACCTAGTTTGTGTGCATGTTATTTAAATTAGGTTAAAAGACTAATCAGTAGTCTAAAACTCTGCCCGTATAAATCTAAAATATTAGCACAAGGTAGCTTCACTTTGGAGTTATTAAGGTACGGATCCTTACCCTCACTCCTTATTGCTTCATATTCAAATTGTTATAAACCACTAAATTACTATATCTTTTAAAAACTCCTCACGTCTTTGATTATCGATTCATTTGACAGTCCGTTCGATTCCTATTCTAATCAATTGATTTAGCTTTCATGTCATGCGATAGTATTAGTTTGTTATACTCATTATCGCATATTCCAATATATGTTCCGTTTTGTTATGAAAATAAGTTTTATAAGTTATGTGAATAAGACCATTTGTACTCTGATACCCTGAGTATCGCTTCTCGTGGAGTGTCCCACGAGCATGTTGTTGCGGCATCGACATCATGTGCTCCATCCGTGATGGAGAGATCAGTTCACGGCGTCTCTTAAGTACAAGTGTGGTACATAAGGCTATTAGGAGGCGTATGGATCGATCCTAGAATTTAAGTTAATGAGGTGGATAGCAGGTATGCCAACTGGCCATCTCGTGTGATAAGTATGCAGGAGTAGCTACCTGTGTATTGTCACGTTTTCAGTTTGCTCATGGGTACATCCGTAAGATATAATTATGAAATTATGTTCTTGCATCGTATCATTTTCGCAATGAGTTTCCTCCGAATAACATTGCATATAAAGCGTTATTTGTTCTTTGAGCCTATAATTCCGTACTGAGCATTCGGCTCATTCCGTATAAATTTTGTATTTACAGGTCAGCAGGTTACTTTGGGCGGGGAAAAGAGAGAAGAATAAAGTCTAGGAATAAATCTGAAGATGTTAGTTAATCAAGTCGAATGTCTTCGCTTGTATATTAACCTTAAGTTAAATTGTCGTGTGGTTGTATCCTTGTCAAATAAATAAATGGAATTATGACTTTTGTTTATGATACTGTTATTGTAACACGTCAGCCCTTCCGAGTTGGGGTGTTACAGCTATGGTATCAGAGCAAAAGCTCTTTCCTGTAGAAAACTTGAAGATAGTAATAAAAACCTATGAGGAATGGGTAGATATCTATGATAGGATTCAAATTGGTCTCTTATTTGGTTTAATTCCTTTGTTTATTCGTATAGATATGCCTCCTCGTCGTCCGCTACATAGGAGTACTCGTACTAACCATGCACGTAACAACACTTCTTCGAATGAGACTCTAGTTGATCCAAACGTAATTAATGCTATCAACCAGGCTGTTGCCGGGTTGCTTCCAAACCTTGTTGCTCAAACAGCTGAGGCCGTTATTCAACAAACTCGTCATCCAGAACGTAATAACACGAATCCAGTCTCTGGTGAAGAAATTTGTGAGAATACCACGAACCATAATACCTATAGTATAGACATATGGATCTCTAAATTCCAAAAACAAAAACAGAATCAAATTACATATCCTCTATGTAATACTTGTGGTAAGAGACATCAGGGCGTATGTCACCGAGGTACAGGAGCATGCTTTAGATGTGGCCAAACTGGACACATGATCAAGGAATGTCCTAAGAAAGATACTAAGAAGAACAACCAACCCAATGTTGGAGGAAGAGTTTTCGCACTTTCTGCTACTGATGTTGCTAATGTCCCAGGTACTGTGTCGGGAACCCTTCAGCTTGGTAAACATAGTATCTATGTGTTATTCGATACAGGAGCTACTCATTCTTTAGTATCCCACTCGTTTACTAAGTACCTTCCGATAAGACCAACTCTCTTAAATCATACCTTAACCATTTCCACTCCCATGGAAAATTCATCCGCAATCACTTACGTATATAAAGATTGTCCGATCAGTATTGAATCTATGGTGTGTAAGGCAGACCTATTTCCAATACATATGTGTGACTTTGATATTATTCTAGGAATAGATTGGTTGTCTAGACATCACGTAACTATAGATTGTCATTCTCGCCGTGTTATTTTCGGTGATTTTCATCATCCTGATATTATATATCAGGGAACTCAAGCTCATAAATCTCTTAAGATTATCTCTGCGCTCAAAGCTCGAAAATTCATAGCAAACGGCTGTGCTGGATTCCTAGCATCGATTAAGGATAATTCTGCTAGTGTTAAGAGTATCGATAGCCATTCCGTTGTTCGTGAATATCCTGATGTATTTCCAAATGAACTACCAGGATTACCACCCGACCGTCAGGTAGAATTCACCATCGACTTGATTCCTGGCGCCGAACCTATTTCTAAAGCTCCATACCGTATGGCCCCGATGGAACTGAAGGAGTTGAAGGAACAATTGCAAGAATTGTTAGACCTAGGATTCATAAGACCCAGTGTTTCACCTTGGGGTGCTCCGGTCTTATTTGTGAAGAAGAAAGACGGTAGTATGCGTTTATGTATTGACTACCGAGAGCTGAATAAGATTACTATTCGTAATCAGTATCCTCTGCCTTGCATTGATGATCTCTTTGATCAACTTCAGGGGGCTCAGTTCTTCTCAAAAATTGACCTGAGGTCCGGGTACCATCAGCTAAAGATCAAGAATGATGATGTTCCCAAGACAGCCTTTCGTACTAGATATGGTCATTACGAATTTTTGGTTATGCCCTTTGGGTTAACTAATGCACCTGCAGTCTTCATGGATTTGATGAATCGCGTATTTCACCAATTCCTAGACAAATTCGTTATTGTATTTATCGATGATATTCTAGTGTATTCTAAGAGTCACGAAGAGCATGAAGCACATTTACATGCAGTACTTGGAACCTTGCGGCATGAGAAGTTGTACGCGAAGTTTTCCAAATGTGACTTTTGGCTTAGCCAAGTGGCATTTCTAGGTCATATCATATCAGCAGAGGGAATTATGGTAGACCCAACAAAGGTTGAAGCTATTACAAAATGGCCAAGACCCACTTCTGTTACCGAAATACGAAGTTTCTTAGGTCTTGCTGGCTATTACCGAAGATTTGTTGAAAGATTCTCGGTAATTGCTTTACCACTCACAAAACTCCTAAGGAAAGGGGTGAAGTACTCATGGAATGAGGAACAAGAGAAAAGCATTGAAGAATGAAGGAAGACGTTGCTCGATACGTAAGTAAATGCCTCACTTGCCAACAAGTGAAAATTGAACACAAACGAGCAAGCGGTCTATTGCAGCCATTGGATATTCCCATATGGAAGTGGGATGAGATTACAATGGATTTTGTTACCGGTTTGCCTAAGACATTCAAGAAGAATGATGTTGTATGGATTGTTGTAGATAGATTGTCAAAATCAGCACATTTCATACCAATTCAGCAAGGATTTTCGGTTAATAAGTTATCCGAAATATTTCTTCAAGAAATTATTCGACTCCATGGCACACCATCTTCCATTGTTTCCGATAGAGACCCACGTTTCACCTCACGATTTTGGAAAGGTTTTCAGGCAGCTTGGGGTACACGACTGAAGTTTAGTACTGCTTTCCATCCACAAACAGATGGGCAGTCGGAACGCACGATTCAGACCTTGGAAGACATGCTCCGAGCATGTGCACTTGAATGGTCTGGAAACTGGGATGAATATCTATGCCTTGTTGAGTTTGCTTACAACAATAGTTGGCAAGCAAGTATTGGCATGGCACCTTTTGAGCTTTTGTACGGTCGGAAATGTCACGCACCAATATGCTGGGATGAAGTTGGAGAAACGATTATTGAAGGGCCAGAATTAGTTCAGGTTACAAATGAAAAAGTCACTATGGCCCGAGAAAAAATGAAAGAAGCTCAGAGCAGACAAAAGAGCTATGCAGATCAAGATAGACGACCACTCGAATTTAAAATTTGTGACCACGTATTCTTAAAGGTATCACCTTGGCGTGGCGTTCGTAGATTTGGAATTAAAGGGAAGCTTAGTCCCCGTTTCATCGGTCCGTTTGAAATCCTTGAAAGAATTGGAGAAGTGTCATATCGACTGGCTTTACCTCCTCAACTCTCTCACGTTCATAACGTTTTTATGTCTCCACGTTAAGAGGATATAATTATCATCCACTCCATGTCATTAGTTATCCGTTACTTACAATTCACGAAGATTTGTCCTACGAAGAGGAACCAGAAGCCATCTTAGATCGACAAGAAAAAGTTTTGCGTAGGAAAGTAATTCCGTTTGTTAAAGTCCTTTGGAAAAATCACTCTGAACACGAAGCAACATGGGAATCTGAAGAATCAATTCGTTCTCTATACCCTAATCTATTCTAGTAATAGAATTTTAGTCGAGGTTACGGTAAATCTTGCTCTTTGATATATGTTCATTTGTTTCTGTCTACGGTCATATATGCTTTACCTTATGTGATATATTCTTATTTGAAAAATTTCGAGGACGAAATTTCTTTTAAGGGGGTAATAGTTGTAATAACCATAAATTTAAAACCATTATTATTATTTATTTTAGTTAATAGGAAACCCTAATTAAGATACCCAAGTGATTCTGTGCAAACCTTAAAATTTTCAGAATTTTCAGAATCAGGATTAGGGCCCCTAAAACTCAGGGGGGGTATTCCCTACTTGATGATTATCCTAATAACGTGCGGCCAAAGTTAAAATTTTAAAAAACCGTCGACTCACCTGCACTCCAAACACACGCGGCATGAATATGGCCACTTTAAGACCCTTGCGCATCGTAGGGGTTTTAGTGCTACGGTGCGCAAGGCTTGACAACTTTTGGGTATAAATAGAGGACATTGGCACTTGAATCTAGGCACAAAAACGACGAAGAAACTCCAAATACACGCTGAGATTTTGTCTGAATACTCTCAAAACACACACAAAAACACTAATTAAGTATAGCGGGGTGCTGCAGAACAGGGTAATAACTCGATCGCTATTACGATTCATTGTCCGATTGATCAATATATCCAATGGATGTTTAAGTGCTGCCCACATTAGGGTTATACTTTGTCGTTCGTCATTAATTCGATGAATGAGTTTAAGTATCGTACTTTGTCGTTCGTCGTTAATTCGATGGATGAGTTTAAGTATCGTACTTTGTCGTTCGTTGTTAATTCGATGGATGAGTTTAAGTATCGTACTTTGTCGTTCGTCGTTAATTCGATGGATGTTTAAGTATCGCACTTTGTCGTTCGTTGTGAGAATTTGATCTCGTGAGTTATCGTAAATGCTGTATTAAGTGACTAACCTAGTTTGTGTGCATGTTATTTAAATTAGGTTAAAAGACTAATCAGTAGTCTAAAACTCTGCCCGTATAAATCTAAAATATTAGCACAAGGTAGCTTCACTTTGGAGTTATTAAGGTACGGATCCTTACCCTCACTCCTTATTGCTTCATATTCAAATTGTTATAAACCACTAAATTACTATATCTTTTAAAAACTCCTCACGTCTTTGATTATCGATTCATTTGACAGTCCGTTCGATTCCTATTCTAATCAATTGATTTAGCTTTCATGTCATGCGATAGTATTAGTTTGTTATACTCATTATCGCATGTTCCAATATATGTTCCATTTTGTTATGAAAATAAGTTTTATAAGTTATGTGAATAAGACCATTTGTACTCTGATACCCTGAGTATCGCTTCTCGTGGAGTGTCCCACGAGCATGTTGTTGCGGCATCGACATCATGTGCTCCATCCGTGACGGAGAGATCAGTTCACGGCGTCTCTTAAGTACAAGTGTGGTACATAAGGCTATTAGGAGGCGTATGGATCGATCCTAGAATTTAAGTTAATGAGGTGGATAGCAGGTATGCCAACTGGCCATCTCGTGTGATAAGTATGCAGGAGTAGCTACCTGTGTATTGTCACGTTTTCAGTTTGCTCATGGGTACATCCGTAAGATATAATTATGAAATTATGTTCTTGCATCGTATCATTTTCGCAATGAGTTTCCTCCGAATAACATTGCATATAAAGCGTTATTTGTTCTTTGAGCCTATAATTCCGTACTGAGCATTCGGCTCATTCCGTATAAATTTTGTATTTACAGGTCAGCAGGTTACTTTGGGCGGGGAAAAGAGACATCAGAATAAAGTCTAGGAATAAATCTGAAGATGTTAGTTAATCAAGTCGAATGTCTTCGCTTGTATATTAACCTTAAGTTAAATTGTCGTGTGGTTGTATCCTTGTCAAATAAATAAATGGAATTATGACTTTTGTTTATGATACTGTTATTGTAACACGTCAGCCCTTCCGGGTTGGGGTGTTACATAATCAATATCTATGCCTTCATCATGTTCCATTTCTAGGAGCAACAACAGATCAGTTATCTTCCTAAAGTTGTGGTTGGTGGGTACAAGCATGCTGAGACCCATGTTTTCTTGAAGTCTCATATCAGCTCTTGGATAACTTGCAGGTATGCCTGCAAAGTCTAGCTGGCTCATTATTATCTTTGTCAGAAAACGAGGATACATCAAGATGGCTTGCCCTCCCACATATTACTTGCAAAATCACTCATTAGATAATGAGAGAAGTTGTAAGGTACTTTGAGTACAAGTACCAGTATGGGCTCCATCAATCTAAGAGATACTTCATGATGATTGATGACCTTCTTTGAAAAGCATGCACCCATCTGTGTGACCATATATTGCCATGACTTGATGAAGCCATGTTTGTTGATTGCTCGTTGTTGGGTTTGTGTGTGATAACCCCTTTGCCTCAAGACATCATCCTTCTGAGCCCTTGTGAACATTAGGACGTCATTATCATTATTGAGTTGAAGAGCTGTCCTGATGGTGGCTTCATTTAACAGAATTTGTTGATTTAGCACCACACTCTTGATGGCCATTTGTTCCCTGTTTTGATACTCAGATAATGTTGCATTTTTCCAGAAGATTTGAAGAACCTCTGGATGAACAGTTATATGAGCAGTGAGGGCATAGCTCAAGTTACTGCTCATGAGCATCTTCAGCACAACTTGACACCCTTCCCATTGAGGACCTTCCAGATTGGTCCTCAATCTGAGGTTATGATATGGATAAAGAACAAGTGGGAAGCATTCATCTTTGATGGTGTTCATTTTGTGAGAGTGTGTGAATATGAGGTGAAGAAGACAGATTTTAACCCAAAGTGGTGATTATTTATAGTAAATTTAATATTTGCCATAAATGGAAGCTACCAACTTGTAGATTTTCTTCACCGCAATCTCTGTAATTTTAATGATTACCAGAGGACAGAAAAAAATAACAGTGATATGTTCCTTCTCCACTTCACATGCATTTATTGATATAGGCGGCTAATTTCTGGTGATGTAATCTGATAGCCTACCAATATGTCACTTCAACCTTCTTAAAACATGATGGGGTGTAATAAATGAAGGAGAGAGAAAGTTCCATATTAACGAGTTCCCAGAAATTTTCTGTTGAATGACGTTATCAGCACTAACAAGAATCAAAAACCTCTTTTTATAATTTTAAAAAAAAAATGCTAATGTACAATTTATGAATATACAGTCAAGAGATATGAATAAGGATGATGACATGCATCAGTTTGTTTTAATGAATTTCAACAATTCTGATTATCCAACATATTTTCTGATGATTTACCAGAATTCTGATGACTTATCAGGTGTTATGATGTTGTGTCAGATTTTCTGATGACTTCATCAGAATTTATGATAAGTTGCCAGATTTTCTGGTGATTTATCAGATATTTGATTTTGATTACCACTAAAGCAATTTATCAAGCATTTTTCTGGTGATAAAATTTTCTGAGTGATTTTTATCATTGATCTGACCATATCAAAGTAGATTATTTTTTAAGCCTTCAACATAGGCTACTCTCTCTATGGTCAGACATCCATACCTTACACATCCATATCCCATGATCCTTCCTTTCACTCCATTTCCAAAATTTACCATTCTACCCAGCTTTGAAACAAAGTTGCTGAGTAAGCTCTTGTCCCCAGTCATTTGCTTGGAGCTTCCTGAGTCGCAGTACCGGATCTGCTGCACATGATGGTCCTGAAATGAAATGATTAGAGGGTTTTTGGTAGCCAGGCATGCTTGGGTACTATTTCTGATGGAATATTAATCACTCTATTTCTTCTTCTTCTTCTTCTTGGTTTTGCATCAGAGACTCTGTTATATGCTGAGCCATTAACAGATTTTACATTTTTCTTTTGAAGATGGTGTTGAACAAGCTTCAGTATGTCAACACACATACAAGATGTATCAGAATTTTCTGATATTTCCTCTTGTGATGGAATGAGTGGATAATTTTGAAAAGATGAGTGAACTGCTTCTGGAGTCTTTACAGATTCTTGACTGCATTCACTTTTGTTTGTTTTGAAGTTTGGTTTTTCAAAAGAGTATTCAGAACAGGTTGTTTTGCAAGATTCAGATTATGATACAAATTTATCAGAAGTCTGATGAGTTGCTCTTACAAAGACAGTAGGTTTACTTCTTCTATTTGATCTTGTATAACCTAAACCCTCTCCTTTGTTCTTTGGTGTAGACTCAATAAAATTTATGAACTCTTTGGCTTGTTGAAAACCTCTTACATTGATTTCTTTGTCATTGATTTTCTTGTAAAGATCTTTTCTTTCATTTTCATAAAACTCAATTTTAGCTCTTTGATCTAAACTATCCTCTATAAGATGTTGGTTTTCAAGAATGATTTTATTCAAAGTCCTTTGTAACTCATCAGATTTTCTAATATCTGATTGATGTTTTTCTTGCAGATTTAGAAAATCTGACATGACCTTGTTTAGCTTGTGTTCAAGATCAAGATTGTCTAAATTTACCTTTTGTTCTTAAGTTTCTGGTAGTCCTTCAGAGAGTGCCATGAGGCAGAAATTTGCCAATTCTTCTTCTTCATCATCAGAAGAATCATCAGATAACCATGTATCTGTTCCAGCAATTAAGCTTACTTGTTGCTGCTTCTTTGCTTCTTCAAGCTTTTTCTCATAATAGGCAACATCCTTCAGCTTTTTGGTCTTGCATTCTGATGCATAATGACCTCTCTGCTTGCACTTGTAACACACAACTTCAGCCTTCCCTTTATCCTTAGATCTAACCTCTTCTTAGATCGTCCATCCATCCTTCCTCTGTCACTCCTCTGGTATCTTTGGCTTCCTCCCCGCAACCTCTGCTCGAATGTTTTGGTGAGCAGTGCTACTGCCTCAGCAAAAGCTGAAAAATCTGATGAATTATCAGAAACTTCAAAACTTTGGCTGCTTGATGGTTGTGGATCATTGGTGGGTATTGTTCTTTGTGAGTTAGAGATAAGAGCTAAAGATCCCCCTCTTTGAATGGTTTCTTCAAATATTTCTTCCTCTCTGGAGATCAAGATGCTGTATAAGTCATGAAGACTCATGTTTCCTAGTTCTAAGGTTGATGAAAAAGTCATGGTTAGATTTCTCCATTCTCTAGGAAGGGCATCAAGAAATTTTATGTTTCTTTCATCGTTTGATTTTGTTATACCAAATTTCTTAAGCTCGTTTAATGGATTGAAACAGAGCTCGGTCATGACCATTAAGGAAATTGACCATCCTGATTTTCCATTGGGGGTATTCCTCCCTGACCAGAGTCGGAGGTTTGGACATAGAACCAATGTTAAAAGCATTATTCCAGGATTGAAAGCTGGCCATATTTAGAGAAAAGAAGATGAGCGATTGATCGTTTGAAAATAGTTTATTCAATCTGCTCTGATACCAATTGTTGGACCCAGTATGGCCTTAAAACAACTTCTTTTCACGTAATATGGCAAGGGATTTCAGTAGATGTGAAAAAGATGTGCGGAAATGGAAATCAGACTTTCAAGAAACAAGACCTACAGAATTATCAAGTTTATATCACTTTGAAACAAAAATGGTTTACAAGGTGATTGTAAGATTATTATCTAGTACAAACGAATCTTGAATTCTGTGGGTGAGAGGGTAATGGAGTTTTGATGTATGTATGAATGATAAGCTTCAAACTCACTTTGCTTCTCCTGGTTGAGCCTTCTATTTATAGATGGCTGGGTACATGAATAAACAATAGTTTATTCATGCTATAAGTCCTGCTAAAAGTGCCCAATTGACATATTCATTGAATCCAACGTTCAAGTTGCCTTTTTCATCATGATATCAATTAATGTCAACTTGCTTCGGTAAGTGTGGCAGGACAGAGCCAATTTCAGACAAGTGGGGTATTTCATCACAATTCTGATAAACCACTTCATCAGAAATTCTGATGAACAAATCATCAAAAAAATCCTGATGATCAGAATCGTCAGAAACTGATGATATTTCATCAGAAATATCATCAGATCCATCAGAAATGACCTTTTCTGATAATCCAATTCAACTCTTGATCAACTTGTGATTCTTTGAAGTAGATGCTGTGCATTCCAGTTGTCCCATCTGATCTTCTTTTTCTTGTTCGTGATCTTCAGGACTGTGATCTCTTCATAGATCCAGTTGATTGTGATTTTCTTCAATACTTACAAATAAAGTTTCCTAACAACAACCAATGTAACCTTCATCATCATGCCAGTGTGAAGTGCCGTAAATGCCTAATTTGTGGACTTATAGGTCATACAGCAAGGGTTTGCCCAGCTGCAGCTGCACCAAATCAAGCTGTCAACAATCCTGCTCAAGCTCGTTTTCCACCAGGTTCTTGCTACAACTGTGGCGAGATGGGTCATTTCCGAAGAAATTGCCCAAAGCTTGCTAATGCGAATCCAGCGCAGGGATGGGCATTTGACTGACTAGAAGACAACGTTGTTTAGAAATAATCAAGCCTTATGTATTATTTTCTTTTGTTGTCAAGGTCTATGAAACAGTTGTTGTTGTTGTTTATAAATAAATCTTTTTGTTGGACCCAGTTCGTCCTTAAAACAACTTCTTTTCACGTAATATGGCAAGTGATTTCAGTAGATGTGAAAAAGATGTGCAAAAATGGAAATTAGACTTTCAAAAAACAAGACCTACAGAATTATCAAGTTTATATCACTTTGAAAACAAAAAGGTTTACAATGTGATTGTAAGATTATTATCTAATACAAACGAATCTTGAATTCTGTGGGTGTGAGGGCAATGGAGTTTTGATGTATGTGTGAATGCTAAGCTTCAAACTCACTTTGCTTCTCCTGGTTGAGCCTTCTATTTATAGAAGGCTGGGTGCATGAATAAACAATAGTTTATTCATGCAATAATTCCTGCGAAAAGTGCCCAATTGACATATTCATTGAATCCAATGTTCAAGTTGCCTTTTTCATCATGATATCAATTAATGTCAACTTGCTTCGGTAAGTGTGGCAGGACAGAGCCAATTTCAGACAAGTGGGGTATTTCATCAGAATTCTGATAAACCACTTCATCAGAAATTCTGATGAACAAATCATCAGAAAAATTCTGATGATCAGAATCGTCAGAAACTGATGATATTTCATCAGAAATATCATCAGATCCATCAGAAGTGACCTTTTCTGATAATCCAATTCTGCTCTTGATCAACTTGTGATTCTTTGAAGTAGATGCTATGTATTTCAGTTGTCCCATCTGATCTTCTTTTTCTAGTTCGTGATCTTCAGGACTGTGATCTCTTCATAGATCCAGTTGATTGTGATTTTCTTCAATACTTACAAATAAATTTCCTAACAGTTTCCCCCTAAGTATTGTAAGAAAATGAACTACCTTTTGAACCGAAAAATTTCCAAACAGTGGAAACATAATACATGCAAAATTTAAACAAAACAGTTACTGATGTTTTTGAAAAACAAATCATAAAAGTTGAAAATTCAGATGAATAAGTTCTTCAATTCAGCTTCATTCTCTTGTGCACATCTCCTTCCTTTAACTTCTTTTTGTAGGAGATATACTTGTTACAGCTGACATACATGTCTTTGTACCATTCTCTTGCTTGGATCCATTCTTCAATCATTTGCTCAATTTCTTTTCTTTTTCCCTCCAAGTTCTTCTCTATCTTCTGAAGATGTTCTTGTCTTCTGTTCATGGTTTTCAAGATATACCTCAGAGTTTGATTTGAGTACTTACAGATGTCAACACTTCTGAATAGAGCCTTGTTATTATCATGATCTCTGAAGATGACACCATATTCCTGTTCTTCATTTTTACTTGTCATCATAATGATGTCTCCAGACCTTGCATCTTCCAATATTTCTGAGGGAACTTTTGTCTTTGGTGATCTGACATACACCTTTTTGTTGTGTACATGCTCAAAGTTTATGCATAGATCAAAGTCTGAGAAGGCTATTCTTTCAAATAGCAGTATTCCAGCCTTTGATATGCCATATAATGCCCTTCTGACCTCTTGATTATTTCTCTTCTCTTTTTCATAATGATCCTTCATAAACAGAATGACTAAAGGATGCAATTGGTCAGCTATTTCTTCATCAGTCACCTTTTGTTCTTCCCCATTTTCTCTCTGAAGAGTGTATCTGTTTTGCACATGAGTTCCTCCAATACCATCAGTTGCAATTTTCATTTCATCCACCTTTAAAATTCTCTTTACTGGATTGTCATTATGTTTGTGAATGCTGCTTGACCCTCTGTTTATCCTTTCTTTTCTTAATGCCAGTCTGGTAGGAGATAGTGATCTTGGTGTTTCATCTTCTTTTGTTAGATAATAGCTCACCAGATTGTTCTCAGGGAATATCATTACATCCCTGGCAATCTCTTTAACCATCACAGACTTGGCTTCAGAGATTTTTCTCTTAACAATCTTTGATTTTGTTGATGAATCACCTTCTTGTTCCCATTCATTCATAGTTTGTATATTCATATACTTACTTATGGCTGAGTCATCAGACACTGTTGGATTTGGAGCAGATGCTAGAAATTTCAAATATGTAATAACTTGAGGTTTTGCAGTTGCTAACCTTTGCAGCATTTCTTCTTTTGAGGCATTTGGGGGTGGTCCCATCATTGTGGTTCCTGCTTTGGTGATTGGTGTGCTTGATGATTGTTGAGGAGTTGACTTTGAAGTTTCTTGATGTGAGCTTTCAGCATTGGTTTCTTTCATGAGTTCTTGTGGATCCACTTTGGCCAATCTTGCAATGTTGAATTGCATCTTCTCCACCAGTTGTTGTACTTCTCTTACTTGTTTAGAGTTGCTGGCCATGTTTTTCTGAACATTGGTGAATTCAGTTTGAGCTTTCGTCTGAATTACAACCAATTCTTTTGACAGCTTTTCAAGAGCATCTGTGATACTGTTATTACTTGCCCTTAGCTTGGTAACTTCCTCCAAAACTCTGTTTGCGCTGCTTGACTGCCTTGATTCCATCACATTTGCAACTTGTGCTTTGATCTTTTCTATTTCTGTGAGAATCGTTTGGATTTCTGATGTAGAGTTGTTGGATTCTGTTGCCTTTTCTTTCATCTTTTGAAGAGACTTTAGTACTTTAGTGTTATCATTAGTTTGTTTCTTTATTGCCTTCACTGATTCTGACAAAGTCTTCATATCAGCTTTTTGACCTTGTATTTCTGCCAGTAATATATCAAGTTTTCTTCCACTGAATTTCTTTTGCATATTTTGTAAACATTTTTCAGTACTGTTTCTAAACTTTCTTGGTTCATAGCTTTCTCAGGGATAATTGGAACAACAGATGTTCCTTCTAACATCCCAGCTGTAAACACATTTGCTGCTGTTTTGAGATTAAGAGTATTTGAAGATTCCAAATTCTCTATGTTCTCACCAGAAAATTGAAACACATTCAAGTTCTGGATTTCCTCATATCCTTGAACCTTTTCAGGTTCTCCATGAGTTTTTGAGGTAATCAGATTACCTTTAGCCAGATTTCCTTGATCAGTTTCCTGATCTCTATCTGTTGGGATCTCATCCTCTTCCTCACTTTCTGATTCAGAGTTGAGATTAATGGCACTAGTAACCTCCTCATTAACCTTAGTTTTTCTGTATTCTATCTTGTAGGATACATTAACTGAGCTCTCTGATTTTGTTTCTTCTCTGTGAGACTCAACTAAAACAGTGTTTAAAAGAGATGTACCAGTAATGTGAGATTCATCATAATGTATGACTTCAGTGGCTTCAATTTCATCAGTATGAGTTTCTCCAGCAATATGTGATTCTGCATCATGTTTTTGATGGATTTCAAATTCATGATAAATTCCTGCTTCATGAATCTGTTGACTTTCAGCATGTTTTTCTTTGTTTTATGGTGAGTTGGCTATCTCCAAGTTAGCTGTTTCCAGAATTCTTCTTCCTTCTGCACCCTCCTTTTCTGATGCTGAGGACTTCTCATCATCTCCTATTTCTATTGATGAAGAACAGTTCACAATTTCTCTGCTTGGTTCTTCTGTTGGAGAATTTGATTTTGTCAGAAGTTTTTCATGTTGTATTCTCTATTGTGAGTCTGGTGCAATGAAGCATAACATGCTTTCTAGTAACACAGGGACATCTTTGTCTGATTCCCATCCATGATTGGAACTCCAGTCCTTCATGGTTTTTGATCTCCAGACATCTTCCAAGATTGGAATCTCCATGTTTCTTTCAATAAATGCTTCAGAAATGAAAATTGAGATTAACCTTGGATATGGCAGATGAGAGGTTATTCTTCCATTTCTGGTGATGATTGATCTTTTGAGAAGGTTAAAAATTTCTGACCCATAATCGATCTTGAACCCATTTATGTGTCCAAACATGATTGTCAGAATAGCTTGATTGATTTGATCAGTTCCTCCTATCTTTGAGGTGAGACATTTGTTTAACACTTCCATCATCACTTGCCAGATGGCTGGCAATTCACTTCTTCTTATTGCTCTAATTTTGTTGACATCTCTTTTCTTGTATCCAAGCCCAATGACGAAGTCTAATAAATCTTCTCTGCTTGGGGCTTCAGTGTAACTGCCAAGAATAGGCAGTCCAAGCCATTCTCTTACTCTTGCGGGGGTTAATGTTACATAAACACTTCCCCATACATGTGCAGACACCTGATTTTCTTCAACTTCATTAAAGGTGTAAACAAATTGCTGTAGTAGCTTTTCTGGTATCTCTCTTTCTTTTGTTAGTGCACCTGAGATTGGGCATTTTGTGAGATATTCTACCAGAAGTTGACATCTTTTATCATACTCTGAATGCTCTTTATTCATCAGCAGATTGTTTTCCTTCATTGGTAGAAATTCTGCTTCCTCGACAAAAAGTACTTCATGTTGAACGATTGGAATTTTGAGGTTAACTTCTGCCATTGTTGGTCTCTGTGAGTTAGGGTTTGAAATTTAGGGATTTTTGAATTGTGAGTGAAAAACAGGGGATTTTTAGGATATGTTGTTTTTGTGAGGAATATGAGTGTTTTTGAGTTTCTCCTACGTGTGTGTTTTATAGGAGTATTTCAGCAGAGTATTGTGGGTGTATGGAGTTGAAGAAGTTGAAAGGATATAGAACGTGGCATGAAATAGTGATAAAGAGATCATTAATTGTCTTTATAACCGTTAGATAGTGGGTGCTGAGTTTCTGGTTCAAAATGTAACCGTTGGATCGTGGGTATTAAGACATTAATGAAATTGTTTTTTTTCATGAAATCGTGGTTATGCCCTTTCAACTTGACTCTTCAATTTGTAGTTT
>JARYGA010037223.1:0-14967 GCA_030545235.1 Helianthus tuberosus
CATAGGATCTGTTAGGGGAGGATTTTCTAACAATTAGTGATCCTTATTCGTTATCCTCATTAGTGATCCTTACTTCTGTGACAGGTGGTGATCCTCAGAAGAGCTTCAGGATCAGGATCATGGATCACTTTAAGGATCCTCGTACTAACGATTGTTTACTTATGTTTTGTACTATCTCGCAGGTATAACAAGCTTGACCAAGTCTAGGCGACATTCCTGGAGAATATTCCTAAACTATTCTGCACGTGCTTGACCAAAAATAGACGTTGTGGAGAACGTGGAGGCTTGGTACGAAAGTCGGATAGTTAGTTTAGGTGGTTATTTCTATTTTAAAAAGGGAGTAACGAGCTAGTAGAAGACACTTAGTCATTTTCTCAGTTACACACACTCGTACAAACGCTCATACAAGCTCTCGTTCAAACACTTAGCAATTTCATACACTTTTTACACACTCCACCGTAGTGATCCTTGTACCTAGCTCGTTACTATCCGAAGTTGTAAACATTCATTCATTTATTTGAGATTGGTGATCGGTAGTTTCCATCACCCGGGGTTTTTTGTGCCGGAGATCTCTTGATCAAGGGCTTTTTCCCCGTATAAACCCTTGTGTTCTTTGTGCAATTTAACATTAAAGTGATCCTCATCATTGTTACACATTTTAAGCATCATACCCCGTAATCTAGAGTTTGGTTGCAATATCCTCATCTGATTTTTTGACCAAAACAGTTTGGCGTCCACCGTGGGGCAATTGGTGCTTTGTCCTTAGAAGAATACGCATTTCTGTGCTCATTCCGGTTCACTACAACCAAGCAAATGGCTTCCTCGGCGAAGAATACTTCAAATTTGATGCCCTCGTTCACTTCTTCACAAGGCGTCCCTCCTTTGCCTCCACCACTTTCTGGATCCCAGAAGAATACTGAGAATGCCGCGAAGAAACCAACTCCCGTTTTCTCAAAACCACCTACTTCTTCTGTTTCAACTAATCCTACTACTAATGATCTCTATGCCTTGATTTTGCAGATGAGGAATCATGCACAAGAGCAGGATAAGACCAACGAAAGGATCCTCCGGGAGATTGACGAAATCAAGAAACAGAAGAAAACGGCAGAGGATTGTTCCCCACTGATGCCCAGATCTTTGAATTTTGATACTCCGGTGATTACTTCTCAGCCATCAGTGGTTCCAGACATTCAATATGTGGGTGGACCAAAAGGAGTGCACTACGGAACAACAACAAGGACCCAGGCATCAGGTTCATATTTCCAGCCAGCGGGATCCTATCCTCAGCATATGGGATCCCTCACGAGTTCAGGAGGATATTCAGGAATGCAGCAGTTTCAAGGATCCTCTTTTGTTCCAGGATCATCCCAGGTTCAAGGATCCTCCTTTGTTCCAGGATCATCCCAGGTTCAAGGATCCTCCTTTGTTCCAGGATCATCCCAGGTTCAAGGATCCTCCTTTGTTCCAGGATCATCCCAGGTTCAAGGATCCTCTTTTGTTCCAGGATCGTCCCAGTTTCAGGGATCCTTCCAGATGCCAGGATCCTTGAGGAGTTTGCAAACAGGAAGTTCAGATGTCCATCAAGGAGATTTTATTCCAATGCAGACCAATGCCTCTACTGGTCCCTCGATCCTTCCAGAGCCTCAACAATATGGATTAACATCCATTCTTCCTAACTTGAATCCAATGGGAGGTAACACTTTTAACAATTCTTATACTACTAACCAAGGTCTTATGCAGGATCCAGGTATCAATCATGCCATGGCCAGAGAATTGCAAAAGCTAAAGGATATGATATCAAGTGTCCCGGGAGTAGTCAAACCTATCCCAGAGATTGCAGATGGGAGCCATAAGATATCTCGTTTTGCACCACCAATCTGTGATGCTGAGATACCCAAGAGGTTCCATGTGCCTACAATGAAACTGTATGATGGCTCAACGGATCCTGAAGAACACATAGCACAATACAGGGAGAGGATGGAGATCAATCCAATCCCAGAAAGGTTAAAGGAAGCATGCCTGTGCAAAGGATTCGGATCCACTCTTACTGGATCAGCTCTCAAATGGCTGCTAAGTCTTCCTCCCTATTCTATTACCTCATTTGCTAACCTAGTTAACTTGTTTAATAATCAGTTTTCTTGTAGTAGGAAATTTGAACGATTAACTAGTGATTTATATAGGATAACCCAGGGTCATAATGAATCATTAAGGGATTATATTACCAAATTCAGTAAAGAATCCTTAGACATTCCTAACTTAGATATAGCCACAGCTGTCGAGGCCTTCAAAATGGGATTGCTTAGGGATTCGTTATTTTATGATGATCTTGTTATGACACCATGCAGGAACCTAGATGAGGTAAGAACCCGGGCCCTTAGGTACATCCGACTAGAGGATGACAAGAGGATCCAGGAGAGGTTGACAGGATCCTCAAAGCAGGATAAGCAAGGATCCTCATTCAGGAACAACAAGTTCAGATCCTACAACAGATCTGATAACCAGAACGTGCATTCTATTGATCAAGAAGAGGATGATGGGGATTATCCTCCAATTTCTGAATATTGTTTTAGTGTTGATAACAATGAACTAATCCTTGCTATGCAGAGTCTAGGTGATAAAGCTAGATGGCCCAGAAAAAATGATAGGCCAGCTGCAACTAAGGATAAATCAAAGTGGTGTGCATACCATGAAGATTTTGGGCACCTCACAGAAGAATGCATTGCACTAAGAAAGGAAATTGGATACTTGTTGAGCAAGGGGCATCTAAAAGAATTGTTGGGAAGAAAAAAGTCAAGGACTCAGGATCCTGAAAGGATCCCTGAGAAGGCTCCAGCCCCTCCGGCGGATGCACAAGTGATAAACTTCATTTCTGGAGGATCAGACATTTGCGACACATCCTTCTCAGCAGCTAAAAGGCATGCAAAGGAAACTAAAATGGATAACGGAGAAAGACCTGTTCGAACATCAAGTGTCTCGGAAGGGAAAGTCATAACCTTTGATGAAGAGGATCGTGTTGATATCCAGGATCCTCATCACGATGGTTTAGTTATTACTCTTTTCATATCTAACCATTTTGTCCGCAGGATCCTTATAGACGGAGGAAGTTCAGTGAACATTATCCAGCTTGATGTCCTAAAGAAGATGGGTATTCCTGAATCAGAGATCATACCAAGATCCTCTGTGCTCGTGGGATTTAGTGGTGAAACTAAGAATACCCTGGGGGACATTAAACTCCCAATATACATTGAAGGCCTACACTCTTATAAAAAATTTTGTGTTATTGACTGTTTATCTTGTTGTAATGTTATCCTTGGCAGGCCCCTGGATACACGATATGAAAGCAGTCCCATCCACTTACCATCAATGTGTGAAGCTCCCTAGTCCTTGGGGAATAGTGAAGATTGATAGCGATCAGCAGGAGGCTAAAAATTGCTATACTTCATCAATGAAACCAGCTTCGAAATCCAGGGAGCAATAGCAATCAAAGTATCCTCCAAGGGATGTCTTGGAGACGAGTGAACAGGATGTAGTAGAAATCCTCATGGATCCTGATGATCCTGAATCCAAAATCTATATCGGATCAGGGATCCTTGGCGAAATGAAAGAAGACCTCGTATCCTTCCTCAAAAGGAGAAAGACTACCTTTGCATGGAAACACGAAGATATGACTGGTATATCCAAAGATGTTATCACTCACAAACTCGGCATCGACAGATCCTTCAGACCAATCCATCAAAGGAGAAGGAAGTTTGCACCGGAAAGGAATGCCATTATCCAGGAAGAGGTAGAAAAATTGCTCCGGGCAGGTATGATTAGAGAGGTCAAGTATCCAAGATGGTTGGCCAATGTGGTTGTTGTTCAAAAGAAAAACGGAAAGTGGAGGGTATGTGTCGATTTTACCTATTTAAATAAGGCATGTCCCAAGGATCCTTTCCCATTACCCCACATTGACTCCATGGTGGATGCAACTGCGGGTCATGAACTGTTAACTTTTATGGATGCTTCATCTGGATTCCAACAAATCCAAATGGAACCATCCGATCAAGAGGATACAGCCTTCATGACTCCAACTGGTATATACTGCTATATTGCTATGCCCTTCGGATTAAGAAATGCAGGTGCAACATATCAAAGACTGGTGAATATGATGTTCAAGGATCAGATTGGACAAACTATGGAGGTTTACATAGATGATATGGTGGTGAAATCCTTGAAGGCTGAGGATCACCTAAGAGACTTGGAGGAAGCATTTGATATCCTTGATAAATATAATATGAAGCTTAATCCTTCAAAATGTCACTTTAGTGTTAAAGCAGGTAAATTCTTAGGATATATGGTGACAAAGAGAGGCATTGAAGCTAGCCCGGAACAAATCAAAGCAATAGTAAACATCAAGTATCCGGCCAATGCTAAGGATGTTCAAAGGCTAACAGGCAGGATCGCAGCTTTGAACAGATTTATAACCAAATCCTCTGAGAAGTGCAAAGAATTCTACGATATCCTAAGGAAGAACAAGAAATTTGAGTGGACTGAAAAGCATGAAAATGCTTTAAGAGCCCTCAAAGATTACCTATCCTCAGCCCCGGCTTTGATAAAACCAGAAAAAGGCGATGTGCTATCCTTGTATTTGGCGGTATCCTCAAAAGCAGTAAGTGCGGTCCTTGTTAAGGATCATGAAGGTACACAACATCCTGTCTATTATGTAAGTAAAAGTTTACTTGATGCCGAATCCAGGTACTCACACCTTGAAAAGCTTATTCTTGCATTAATTATGGCATCTACTAAGTTAAGACATTATTTTGAAACCCATGTTATCATTGTTAAAACTAATTTTCCAATTAAGAATGTCCTCAGGAAACCAGAGATGTCAGGAAGGATGGCTAAGTGGGCAGTGAAGCTAAGTGCATATGATATAAGATATGAGCCCAGGACAGCCATCAAATCCCAAGCATTAGCTGACTTTGTGGCTGATTTCAGTAGTGATTTACAAGAAGAAGCTGAGTTGGAAGTCCAACAGCTAGAAGAGACTAAGGATCCTTGGATACTCTATACTGATGGATCCTCAAATGTCAAGGGCACAGGGCTTGGAATACTACTAAAATCGCCACAGGGGGACATAATACCCTACTCTATAGCTTGTGAGTTCCAAACCACTAACAATGAGGCTGAGTATGAAGCCTTAATTGCTGGTTTGCAAATTGCAAAGCATATGGGGATCAGATATCTTGAGGTACATGTAGATTCTTTGTTAATTACAAACCACTTTAATGGATCATATGCTGTTAAAGGTGAAAAGCTAACCAAGTATTTGGAGATAGTCAAAAGTTTGGCACTCTCTTTTGTTTCCTTTAGTTTGTCACAGGTACCAAGGGAAGAAAATACAGAAGCTGATGCATTGGCTAACTTAGGATCCTCCTTGAAGATCCCGGAGGATATCAAGATTCTTATTATCCATATCCTGACCCCGGCTATCGAGGATCACGAGGCTATGGAGATAGGAAATGATTCTGTAATTATCCCTTGTGAGGATACTCAATCCCATTCAGGATCAGGATCATGGATCTCACCAATTATGAGATACTTACAACATGGAGAAATTCCTACAGGAGAAAACCCTAGGGCTTTCAAAGCTAAGGTATCTCAATTCTCAATTATAAATAGTATGTTGTATAGACGATCTCTTGCAGGACCATACTTAAGATGCATTGAGGATCCTGAAGTCCAAGAAGTTTTAAAAGACTTCCATGAAGGAGATTGTGGAAACCACACCGGGGGCAGGGCATTATTCTCGAGGATCCTGAGGACAGGATACTACTGGCCAACCATGAAGAGAGATGCTGTGGAGTATGCTAAGAGATGTGATCCTTGTCAGAGACACAGCAATATCCTTCATCAACCAGCTGAATTATTGCATCCTATATCCTCTTCTTGGCCGTTTATGAGATGGGGTATGGATATAGTTGGGAAGCTCCCTAAGGCACCTGGTGGAAAAGTATTCATGCTTGCTATGACAGATTACTTCTCCAAGTGGATAGAAGCTGAAGCTTTCGCCCAAGTCAGAGAAAAGGAAGTTATATCCTTTATTAAAAGAAATATTATAACTAGATTTGGAATTCCTTCTGAGATTATATGTGATAATGGTTCCCAATTTATTGGGGGCAGAACCACTAACTTTTGTGACAGCTGGGGGATTAAGATGATAACATCAACACCAGTCCACCCACAAGCTAATGGTCAAGCAGAATCATCTAACAAGATCATCATCAACAATCTGAAGAAGAAGCTTGGATCCAAGAAAGGGAAATGGGCAGAAGAACTACCCTATGTGCTCTGGGCTGATAGGACAACCCCTAAAAACGCTACTGGTCAAACACCATTCTCTTTGGTATTTGGGGCAGAATCAGTGATCCCAACAGAAATGGTGGTTCCAACTGCTAGAATAAGTACTCGTGATCCTGAGGAAAATAATGAAAACTTGGCTCAAGACCTGGATACTATTGAAGAAATCAGGGATATGGCTAGGATAAGGATGGCCAGTTATCAGCAAAGAATGGCTGGTGCTTACAACAAAAATGTCAGGATCAGGAGGTTTCAAGTTGGAGACATGGTATTAAGGAAAGCATTTCAAAATACCACCAATCCTGCTGATGGAAAATTGGCTCCAAAATGGGAAGGCCCTTATTTGATTGAAGCTGAAGCAGGAAAGG
The DNA here is from genome assembly GCA_030545235.1 of Helianthus tuberosus. Taxonomy (NCBI): domain Eukaryota; kingdom Viridiplantae; phylum Streptophyta; class Magnoliopsida; order Asterales; family Asteraceae; genus Helianthus; species Helianthus tuberosus. Next base: position 6,708 of record JARYGA010037223.1, read on the forward strand.
GGGCATATAGATTGCTAACCATGGAAGGTGATTTGCTACCAAGAGCTTGGAATGCTGTCCACTTGAAGAAATTTTTTATGTGAATAGGATCCTAGTGGCACAGATGATCCTCACGATAGGGATATCCTTAAAGGATCCTCAAAGTATCGGTGATCCTTACTTAGGTAATATCCTAAACTTGAACTATTTCATTTCATTATTTTCTCATATAAGGATAAGGATCATGTATCCTTTATCCATCTCTCACGTAAATTCAAGTTTTGAAAGTTCAGGTATCCTTAGCATAACGTTGGTTATCCGCAGAAGCAATCCGTCCTTTGGGTTTAACCCCAGTTATTCGGGCTTGACCCCAGTTCCGCCTGTAGCGCACGATGATCCTGGTATAGTTCAAGGCATTGGGACCAGTACTCGTTTTAGGGGCTGATAATTCCATTGTACTGGCTATACTTAGGATCCTACGTATAATGGTAGACGTACCATACATCCGTTCATAAGGTTTCTAACGTTTTCACGTTAGCTAAGGTTTCTAACGTCTTCACGTTAGCAAAGGTTTTGGCATCTTCATGCCACTAAGTTTGGATAGTCGCCAGTTAGGGCCATACTCCAGTTTACATACGATCCTTGGGCTTATCCCCAGTTATCCTTGGGCTTGTCCCCAGTTATCCTTGGGCTTGTCCCCAGTTATCCTTGGGCTTGTCCCCAGTTATCCTTGGGCTTGTCCCCAGTTGCTAATTCTTATCTTATTTTTGGCTTAGTCCCAAGTGATGCTCTATTGCAGGTTCTTGAAGATAGGCAACTAGGGATCCTTGATCCTTACTTTATTCTAAGGTTTATCTTATAGTTATCCTTGTTAAGGTTAGGATCCTAACTTGGATCCTCAGGTATGATCCTTAACTATTTCTAATTCTATTCATTATTTATTTGAATGACCCTTACACTTGACAACTGAACTTATGATTCTTAAACCATATCACTTTTTAGAACTTATCGGTTATGGGAAAGGTGATCCTTGATCATATCCTAAGCTTTTTGGATATCTTTTTTAATTTTTCAAGGATTGATAAGTATAAACAGAATGAACATTACAACAGTTGGAAAGTAACATATTGAAAAGGATAACAACACGAGATAAGCGACAAAAGGTTAAGTTTTTATTTATAAACAAAAGACTAACCCTTAAAGGTTGTCAAAATTACCTACCCGAGCATCTACCAGCAAAACGTGGCCCGTCCGCTGGGGTAGGTAAAGGGTGTCCATGATAATAAGTTCAAAGATAGTGCAGGAATATAAAGGCGCCAGGATCACAATGGCTTCATCCCCCAAACAGAGGATCCCTCCACCGATTGCAATCCTGCCTATTGTCCAAAGGATCACACATGATCCTTAATCCTAAAGTCTATTGTTCAAGTACCAACCATTAAATTGTTTTAAACATCACAACCACAAAAAACTACCATCAAACTAAAAAAAAATTGGGCTCCGGCTGCGTCTAGGAATGTCCATCATCGCCCAATTGTGCAGCCTACACCTTTGCTGCATCCTCTTCTCCTTCAGCTGTGGTATCCTTCGTCAGATCCTTCCCACTGCCACTTGCCTCAATCGCCAAGACCCCAGTAGCCTCCTCCTCATCATCCTCAAGATCAGCCAACCTTGCCTTCCAACCCTCAACATCCCAGCTGTTCTTGTCAAAGCTAGGATCTTGAGCTTCCTGGGCCATCTTCAACTTTGTCTGATACATCGTAATGGCGGCAGAGACCTTAGCATTTTCAATGAGGTCATGCTTCTCATAGTCAAGGTCGATCAGAAGTTTGGCTGTCTTAGTCTTCTCATCTAGGAGTTCCTTCCGAAGATCAGCAAGTGCAAGGTCCTTGAGCACGGCAACCTGTTGGAGGTCAGCAATTTTCTTGTCCTGCTCCTCAACATTCCCCACGTAATCCTCAATCTCAGCAAATTTCTGCAAAGAAAAGGATAAAGCAGTTCAAGATCAGGTGATCCTCATACGAGTAGGATACCTAGGCAGAATAAAGGATCCTTACATCATTGAAGTATTCAAGGAACTGGTGGCGGATCAGTGGTAGACCTTGAAGATCCTCAGCATCAGAAGTTTTCCTCTTTTTGACACCCTTTCCTTTAGTGGGTGCCTTTGGAATAGAGATGCTAGGACTGGTAGTGGACCTCTTCTTCCTGCCTCGAACAAGATCAAGGTCAGCCGTGTTGAATTGGGATACAGGCTTGGCAGATTTTCCAGCACCTACACAATCAAAACAAGATAAGTATCTTTTCTTAGTTCATATTTTATTATTTATTTAAATTTTAAACAAGGATACTTACTTGACATTGTGACAGAGCCTGAGGATACCTCCTGTGAATCTTGGGTTGTTGTCTTGAAAGTTCTTATCTCAGGATCAAGTTTCTTGAAAGCGAGGAGCCTTTCCTTAGCAGCAGGGGACAGTTTCAGATGTGAGACGGTGATAGCTGCATAAAAAGAAAGCAAAAATATAAGTTATCCTTACATCAAAAGAAAGTTCCTAGTGATCCTTCTCAGGATCCTCCATCCTACCATGGGTAGCCCATTTTTTAGGAAGATCTTTTCCATTCTGGATGGAATCTCTCTTGACAAAAAAGAAGCGCCGTTTCCAATTAGCATCATTCTTGGTGGCTTTGAAGATCGGGTGTTCCTCACCGGGTTTACGTTTGAACAAATAACGGTGAGAGCCAAAGGTGGTAAGATCATACAGTTCTCCTAGTTCTGCCATTCCTAGATCTATTCCCTCCTGATCAATGATCCTTTCAAGGGTGTACAAAACCCTCCAAATCATCGGCATGGCTTGGATATAAGAGATGCCGGTTAGGGAAAAGAAAGATTGGGTGAAGGCTGGAAAAGGATATGTATAGCCTATGGTGAAAGGAGTGACGGGGAAAGCAACCCACTTATCGGAGATATAATCGCTCAGGGCATTGGGGTCAAAAGGTCTAATTTCGGTGTTCGCCGGAAAACAGTAGCGGATCCTATCTATCTGAGCATCATTGAAGCAGCAGCGTTCTTTGATAGAGTCTTCAATGATCCCCTGGCTTTTCGGAGGACTGTTCTTTGGGTGATCCTTGGCCGGTGAACTTCGGAGCAACATTTTCGAAGTGACGGAGAGAAAGAAAGAAAAACAGAGTAAGAGAGGAAGAAAGAGGAGAAAGAAATACCTGGTTGATCGTCGACCGAGAATTTAAAGGGAGTTTCTTTCGAATTTGAATGCATAATGATCCTATCTATATCTCTATTTATAATTATGATTCTGCAGGATTGTCACTTCCGTGACGTCATGATCGCAACGGCTAGTTCTATTTTAACGGCTATATATCCGTTTGTTTGTTGCGGATAAGATCAGTAAAATATAACTCACATATTTACAATTTAACTCCTTATATTTTGGGGGCAATTGTTAGGGGAGGATTTTCTAACAATTAGTGATCCTTATTCGTTATCCTCATTAGTGATCCTTACTTCTGTGACAGGTGGTGATCCTCAGAAGAGCTTCAGGATCAGGATCATGGATCACTTTAAGGATCCTCGTACTAACGATTGTTTACTTATGTTTTGTACTATCTCGCAGGTATAACAAGCTTGACCAAGTCTAGGCGACATTCCTGGAGAATATTCCTAAACTATTCTGCACGTGCTTGACCAAAAATAGACGTTGTGGAGAACGTGGAGGCTTGGCACGAAAGTCGGATAGTTAGTTTAGGTGGTTATTTCTATTTTAAAAAGGGAGTAACGAGCTAGTAGAAGACACTTAGTCATTTTCTCAGTTACACACACTCGTACAAACGCTCATACAAGCTCTCGTTCAAACACTTAGCAATTTCATACACTTTTTACACACTCCACCGTAGTGATCCTTGTACCTAGCTCGTTACTATCCGAAGTTGTAAACATTCATTCATTTATTTGAGATTGGTGATCGGTAGTTTCCATCACCCGGGGTTTTTTGTGCCGGAGATCTCTTGATCAAGGGCTTTTTCCCCGTATAAACCCTTGTGTTCTTTGTGCAATTTAACATTAAAGTGATCCTCATCATTGTTACACATTTTAAGCATCATACCCCGTAATCTAGAGTTTGGTTGCAATATCCTCATCTGATTTTTTGACCAAAACAGGATCCATTAAAGTGATTAGTGATCAATAACGAATCTACATGTACCTCAAGATACCTGATCCTCATATGCTTAGCAATTTGCAAACCAGCTATCAAGGCTTCATACTCAGCCTCATTGTTGGTAGTTTGAAATTGACAAGCTATGGAGTGAGGTATTATGTCCCCCTGTGGCGATTTTAGTAGTATTCCAAGCCCTGTTCCTTTTACATTAGAGGCTCCATCAGTGAAGAGTATCCAAGGATCCTTAGTTTCTTCAAGCTGTTGGACTTCTAACTCAGCTTCCTTTTGCAAATCACTACTAAAATCTGCCACAAAGTCAGCTAAGGCTTGGGATTTAATGGCAGTCCTTGGTTCATATCTTATATCATATGCACTAAGCTTCACTGCCCACTTAGCCATCCTTCCTGACATTTCAGGTTTCCTAAGAACATTCTTAATTGGAAAATTAGTCTTAACAATAATGGCATGAGTCTCAAAATAATGTCTTAATTTAGTAGATGCCATAATTAATGCAAGGATAAGTTTCTCTAAGTGTGAATACCTGGATTCAGCATCAAGTAAACTCTTACTTACATAATAAACAGGATGTTGTGTACCTTGGTGAACCTTAACAAGGACCGCACTTACTGCCTTTGAGGATACTGCTAAGTATAAGGATAATATATCCCCTTTTTCTGGTTTCATCAAGGCCGGGGCTGAGGATAGGTAATCCTTAAGAGCTTTGAGGGCACTTTCATGCTTCTTAGTCCATTCAAACTTCTTGTTCTTCCTCAGGATGTCATAGAATTCCTTGCACTTTTCTGAGGATTTGGATATGAACCTGTTCAAGGCTGCGATCCTGCCTGTCAATCTTTGCACATCCTTAGCATTGGCAGGAGATTTGATATTCACAATAGCCTTGATTTGCTCTGGACTTGCTTCAATGCCCCTCTTTGTCACCATATAGCCTAAGAATTTACCTGCCTTAACACCAGAATGACACTTGGAAGGATTTAGTTTCATATTAAATTTATCAAGGATGTTGAATGCTTCCTCCAGGTCTTTAAGGTGATCATCAGCTTTCTTGGACTTAACCACCATGTCATCAATATAGACTTCCATAGTGTGTCCAATTTGTTCCTTGAACATCATATTGACTAGCCTTTGATAAGTAGCACCTGCATTCCTTAGTCCAAATGGCATAGCAATATAACAATACATACCAGTTGGGGTCATAAAGGTTGTATCCTCTTGATCAGATGGTTCCATCTGAATTTTTTGAAATCCAGATGAAGCATCCATAAAAGTCAACAACTCATGACCCGCGGTAGCATACACCATGGAGTCAATGTGGGGTAATGGGAAAGGATCCTTGGGACATGCCTTGTTTAAATCAGTAAAATCGACACATACCCTCCACTTTCCATTTTTCTTTTGAACAACAACCACATTGGCTAACCATCTTGGATACTTAACCTCTCTTATCATACCTGCCTGAAGTAGTTTATCTACCTCTTCCTGGATAATAGCATTCCTTTCAGGTGCAAACTTCCTCCTCTTTTGATGTATAATCTTGAATGACCTGTCAATGCCAAGTTTATGGGTAATTATATCCTTAGATATACCTATCATATCTTCATGTTTCCAGGCAAAGGTGGATTTCCACCTCTTAAGGAAGGATACGAGCTCCTGTTCAATGTCGCTAAGGATCCCTGATCCCATGAAGATCTTGGATTCAGGATCATCAGGATCCATGAGGATTTCTTTCAAATCCTGTTCTCTTGCCTCCAAGATATCTCTTGAAGGATACTTTAATTGCTATTGCTCCCTTGATCTTGAGGCTGGCTTCATTGATGATGTATAACAATTCTTAGCCTCTTGTTGATCGCTCTCAATTTTTACCACTCCCCATGGACTTGGAAGCTTTACACACTGATGATAGGTAGATGGGTCTGCCTTCATGTCGTGTATCCATGGCCTGCCAAGGATAACATTACAGCAAGATAAGCAATCTATAACACAAAATTTTTGATAAGAATGCAATCCTTCAATATGGATTGGGAGTTTGATGTCCCCCAATGTATTCTTAGTTTCTCCACTGAATCCCACAAGTACTGAGAATCTTGGAATAATATCAGACTCCGGGATATTCATCTTCTTGAGGACATCAAGCTGAATGATGTTCACAGAGCTTCCTCCATCTATAAGGATCCTGCGAACAAAGTGGTTAGAAATAAACAATGTAATTACAAGACCATCATAATGAGGATCCTGGACATCAACATGATCATCCTCATCAAAGGTTATGACTTTATCCTGGGTGACAACGGAGGTCCGGACGGGTCTGTCTCCATTATCCATCTTGGTTTCCTTAGCATGTCTTTTTGCTGCTGAAAAGGAGGTACCACAAATGTCTGATCCACCGGATATGAAATTTATGACTTGTGCATCTGCTGGAGGAGCAGGAGCCCTTTCCGGGATCCTTTCAGGATCCTGGAACCATGACTTCTTTCGTCCCAAAAGCTCTTTCAAATGCCCCTTGCTCAACAAGTAACCAATTTCCTTTCTCAGTGCAATACACTCTTCAGTGAGATGCCTGAAATCCTCATGATATGCACACCACTTAGACTTATCCTTTGTAGTAGCTGGTTTATCACTTTTCCTTGGCCACCTAGCTTTCTCACCTAGATTCTGCATTGCAAGGATTAGTTCATTGTTATCAACAGAAAAACAGTATTCAGAAATAGGAGGATAATCCTCATCATCCTCTTCTTGTTCCACTGCATGCACATTCTGGTTATCAGACTTGTTGTAGGACTTGGATTTGTTGTTTCTGAAGTAGGATCCTTGTTTCTCCTGTTTCAAGGATCCTGTCAATCTATCCTGGATCCTCTTGTCATCCTCTAGGCGGATGAACCTAAGGGCCCTGGTTCTTACTTCATCCAGATTCCTGCAAGGGGTCATAACAAGATCATCATAGAACAATGAATCCCTAAGCAATCCCATTTTAAAGGCTTCTACAGCCGTAGCAATATCCAAGTTAGGAATATCTAAGGATTCTTTACTAAACTTAGTGATATAATCTCTAAGTGATTCATTTTGACCTTGTGTTACCCTATATAAATCACTAGTTAATCGTTCAAACTTTCTACTACAAGAGAATTGACTATTAAACAAATTAACTAGATTAGCAAATGAAGTAATAGAGTAAGGTGGAAGACTTAGCAGCCATTTAAGAGCAGATCCTGTGAGTGTGGATCCAAATCCCTTGCATAGACATGCTTCTTTTAACCTTTCAGGAATTGGATTGATCTCCATCCTATCCCTGTATTGAGCTACATGCTCCTTTGGATCCGTTGAACCATCATACAATTTCATGGATGGTATCTGGAATCTTTTGGGTATCTCAGCATCACATAAGGGTGGTGCAAAGCGAGATATCCTATGGCTACCATATGCAATCTCAGGAATGGGTTTAACCACTCCTGGTACACTGGATATCATATCCTTAAGCTTCTGTAGCTCCCTAGCCATAACTTGATTGATACCTGTATCCTGCATAGAGCCATGGTTAGTGTTATATGAATTATTAAAAGTGCTACCTTCCATTGGATTCGTGTTTGGAATTCCATATGTGAATCCATATTGACGGGACTCTGGTATGATTGAAGGACCAGATGAAGCAATGGTCTGCATTGGTATGAAGTCTCCTTGATGAACATCCGAACTTGGAGGCTGCATACTCCTTAAGGATCCTCGATCCGGAAAGATGTTGGATCCTTGAACCTGAAAGGATCCTGGAACCAGAGAGGATCCTTGGACCTGGGAGGATCCTTGGACCGGGAAGGATCCTTGGACCTGGGAGGATCCTTGGACCATGGAGGATCCTTGGACCTGGTAGGATCCTTGGACCGGGAAGGATCCTTGGACCTGGGAGGATCCTTGGACCATGGAGGATCCTTGGACCTGGGAGGATCCCTGGACCGGGAAGGATCCTTGGACCTGGGAGGATCCCTGGACCGGGAAGGATCCTTGGACCTGGGAGGATCCTTGAGGTTGAGAGGATGATCCTTGAACCGTAGAGGATCCTTGAACCGAGTGCATTCCCAAATATCCTCCTGAGCTGACGAAGG
>JARYGA010037224.1:0-42048 GCA_030545235.1 Helianthus tuberosus
TTTCAAACGACCTGAACTAATCTCATAAGAACTAGGTCACTTTGCACGACCTGGTTCTAATTTCACACCATCTGAGAAGCTGTCACACGCCTAGGACCACTTCGCATGACCTGGATCACCTCGTGCGAACTGGTTCAAACGACTTGGTACAAATTCACACGATCTGACTCAATACGTACGAGCTGGATGATAATTTCAAACAATCTGATCCTAGTTCGAATGATCTGGTTCAAAATTTCATTATTTTGTCAAATTTGATCAGGTTTTAGCTTGAATTAGGTTCTGATTTTATCAAGGATTGATTAAAACTGTGTTTTACGTGTTATATGTGAAAATCAATCCATTTTATCCATGAAATCTCAGTGAATTTGATGAAAAAGTGTAAAAGAATGAGTAGAAATGAGAAGAAATCAGTAAAACTGAGTTTTAATCGGTGAAAACAAGCTGAAATGGTAAGAACTCTTCCTCCTAAGCTCTGAAACCACTTGTAGGATCGTTGAATCGATCAAATGAGTTGATCAGAAGAGTTCTAGACCAAATCAGAGGCGGAATTCAGTGATTTGATCTTCATTGCAGCTTGATATACACTTAAAAGTAGATTAAATGTCGTTTGTATTGATTTCACAACATTACACGAGCTGGCGACACTTCGGCAGAGCTTCGCTACCGGAATCAGAATGTTACAAATGAAGAACCAAGACCTCCTATTTATAAGAACAACCAGGTCGCATGAACTAGCTAAGCCAGGTCGCACGAACTGGCAACTGCCAGGTCGTACGAACTGTCACTTTGTACGAAGTGGCTAGTTCAAGCTTGTTTCCCATTTTTCTCGAACTACGTGTCTTAGTTTATCTAACCTATTACATGACTCGATACAAGATGAAGTCAACAGACATATGCACTAACAACACATGCATTGGTTGTTACGCATGTGGTTTCACTTTGAATGGTTGTTTTGTCAACATCTCATATATTATTTCGCTATACACAATCTTTGCATTGTGATCAAGGGGACTCATATTATTGCAAAATGTTGACTCCTTGATATCGAGTCGACGGATTTCTTGGAAAACTCATCTTCTTTTGAGTGGCATACCTGGTTTTTCATTGTAACCATGTCGAAACTTTATTATTGATACATGAATTCATTGTTGGACTGTGTTTCAATCAAGTTCAATTGTTTGAACTTGGTCATAATATATATTCAATTCAAGGTCTAGTATGATGGATTGAAGTTATCATATTCAACATAATCCCAACAAGCACTTCATTTGTTTTGAACCGTAATAGGCTTGTTTGGTCTTCGACTTCATTGAATCGTTTCCTTGATCACGATCACCTTGTAGTGACGTTCTCACAAATTTGAAACTTTCGCTAATCCCGGTTGAACACATCATGTACGGATTTAGTTATTTATTTATTTGTTTATTTATATTAAATCCGATTTGCTGATTTATCATATTAAAGCGGTCTTAATACAATTGTGTGTTAAGATAATGGTACACAAGTTCATGTCATATTTCGGTGTACCTCTTAACAGTTCTTTCACCATCGAGCGAACATTTTGTGATATTTATTGCTTTTCATCTTCGCTTGAAAACATCGTTTATTTGTTTCGTTTTCAATTGAAAATCCTATTAGAATTGTTTGAAACAGATATTCAGATTTACTTCGTTGAATCTCTCACTTGATTTCAAAACAAGGTGATGCTTGTTCAGTCACCACTATCATTGAATTATTTCAGTCACTACGACACCTTGTGGTGTCGGTATAAACTTGTAGCTTGGGCTACTCATGATCGAGCGTTTCATGCAAAATACAGGTGATATTTGTTCGATCACCGATATTATTGAATTGTTTCATTCACTATGACACTTTGTGGTGTCGGTATAAACTTGTAGCTTGTACTAATCATGATCGAGCATTTCATGCAAAACACGATGATACTTGTTCGGTCACCGCTATTGTCGAATTATTTCGTTCACTACGTGATGTGTGCAAAATGCAACATATAAATTACATCAATTGTGGCATAAAACTAACCCTTTTTTAGTACTAATGTTGGAAAAAGTGTGCTTTTGTCTTCCTTTTGTATTTTCAGGATTAAATGAGCTCAAATTAACAAAAGAAGCAAAAAGACAGCAAAATCTAACATAAATACAAGAAAAGGAACAAACGTGACATGCCCGACCCCACGATAGCATCTTCCCAAGCAAAACAAGAAGACAGAAGACTGAACATGCCCCGTGCTCAGCCAGCACGGGGGCATGCCCAAGTGTCAGCAGAAAAGACAAAGTGGTAGAAGCTTCTATTGCCCACCACGGGGCCGTGCTCAGCGGGCACGGGGCCGTGGTCAACTATAAGATTCGCAGAATCCAGGCAAATCTTCATAGTACAGATATGCTTCTGCACACGGGGTCGTGCTCAGCGGACACGGGGGCGTGGTCAACTAATAAAGACAAGAGCAATTAATGAAGAAAGAGAAGGATGTGGACACGGGGCCGTGCCCACTGGACACGGGGCCGTGCTGAAGCTTCTGTTCAGCCTATAAATAGAAGTGCTTGGCTCAAGCTCAAATGATCCCTTGGCACACCACCTCTCTCACACTTCACCCACCACCCACCACCACCATAACACCATCATCCACCACCATCATCCATTGTCCATCATAGAGTGTGTGAGTCGTCTCAGGATCCAAGATTGATCGTAAGAGTTCTTGACAATCAAGGCCATGTTTGCCTAAGTCTCTTACATCACTTGGTGAAGACAAAGTGTCTAGTGTAATACTTTTTATTTTTAATCTTTTCGCACTTTTTAATTGGTTATGTATTAATGACTTTAATAACTAGTTTCTTATGTTGAAGGTGATTCTTCCTTATCGTTTTTCCGTGGTGTCTTGGCATTATTTTACTGTCTATATAAAATAAAAGATTTTCACCATTCATATCTCCACGGTCTATATGGAGGTATGTTGGCTACCTGGTCGGGGGTTAAGGGAACAGTTTGGTAAGAGTCTTGCCGTTGTTCAGCGTTTAGAGATCCTGCAAGGGACCTGGGTCAAATTTAGTAGGACCTCCTTCAATACTTAACGGTATTGGATGGCGGGGGTCCAAACTCTTTGATCCCCTCATAAGTTAAACTACTATTAATACTATAACCCGGCTAGTTAGGACTGTATCCTTGCTGACTCAGACTACTTAGCCGAGGGTAACGTCACCTTCAAAAGAGGGGCCTACCATAATTTGCATTAATAACTTAATTAACTATCTTTCAATAATCCGACCCTTTAGGATTGTATCCTTGCTGACTCAAACTACTGGGTTGAGGGTAACGTCACCTCCAAAAGAGGGGCCTACTACAATAACTAAGATAATCTCTTAAATAAGTGCAAAAGTGCGGAAATAATCAAAGGTTACACTAAACACGAGTCGGAACCAAGTGATTCATCTTGTCTATCTGTTTTTCTTTTATTTTTATTTTTCTGCATTTAGTTAATTTTTCTTTTCTTAGTTTAAAACATTTTTCTAAACTTTTGATTTGATTAGACGGTGAGGATAAACCGGTACTAAAAGCTCTTGTGTCCTTGGACGACCTCGATATCTTGCCAACACTATACTACGCTCACGATGGGTGCACTTGCCCATATGTGTGTTTAGTGTTAGTAAATATCGTGTTTTATAAATTTAAAACTTGGCTAAAAAAGTGTAAAAGGGCTTAAAATATACTTAAACTTATATATACACTTCACACGCATCACTACGACACCTTGTGGCGTTGATATAAACTCGTAACATGTGCTAATCATGATCAATCGCTTCATGTGAAACTATGTATTCTCTTTGTTTGACTAATCATTTAAATGGTCTTAATGCAACTATGTATTAAGATGATGATACACAAGGTTCAGTTGTATTTCATTTCGGTGCATCCTTGCAACACGTTGATTTTATTCATTTAATGGTTCGATAGTTGATGAATCATTTTCCTGATTCTATTTATTTGAGTTTGTTGAATTCGAATTTCATTTATACAACCAACACAAGTTTCCGTTGGTCATAAATTCTATTGTTTCAAAAATTGATTGCATATTGTGAATGTTCATTTGGAATTCTATTGGTCGAAATTCCTCTTTTGTTGAACCCCGTAAACTTGATCGCATTGGTGATAGTATCACTGCGCTTCGTTCACTTGACATGGATTTCTGGAACAAACTCAGTTTAACCGTTGGGTTCTTATTGATGCAAAACGACCTTGAATTCACATAATTTGAATGAGCGTTAATTCGATTACGGTCATTCACTTTGCTATTATTCGGACTTACCTGCGAACAACACAACATTGAGGAGATAACATAGACTAAATTTCGAGGACGAAATTTCTGTAACAGGGGGAAAATGTGACAACCAGTCATTAACGGCTTTTAATTACGTCATTAATAAACTTTAAAGGTGATAATAAATAGTGTTTAAGGCACTAATTAACTTAATTAGGCCTTTGGAGTACCTAGGAAATGGGCTTGTCGGCCTTGGGCCCAAGCCTAATTTCAAACCCTAGGTATAAATATCATTTTAAACCTCAAAAACCCTCATTCCTCTCTATTATTCCAGCCGACACCCTCAACTCCCTCTTTCTTCCCTCACTCAACTCCGGTCATCGGAGTTAACCTTCGGCTAGTTTCATCGGTGTCTCTCCGTTCTCCGACAAGCACCCTGTCACACCCTGGCTTTGCGGAAGCGTGGTTAATGTTGATGTGACTTCTTAATACCATAGCGTAATCATAACATAGCTATATGAATTTGAAAACCATGCAAGTCATCATTAAGTTTAGAAATCAACATACAATACCATTGTTTAACGCGGACATACTCTAGTATCCATAATCTTGTTCAATAACATTACAACTTAAAATAACACATAAACGTGATTTAGGGATTATGCCTTGTCCAGGAAAGAGGCACAACCCTAAACCCAGATGACTTCATGAAAGGTCGCAGCGGAAAACGTTCATACCGTGCCAGAATCCGTTAATTTCCTGAAATACATGTGAGTTGAAAAATCAACAATAATGTTGAGCGAGTTCATGTGCAAGTGAGTAAGTAAAACACTTGTAAGTATAAAAGTTTCCTGGTATGTAGCAGTGTAAGAGGACTTGTGATCACCAATGGTTTGCAAGGCCATTAGCATGTCGTGAAATGCAAGTAAGTAAGACACAACCTAGCCGATTTTTGCGTTGGGCAACCAAGTCACTCCAGGTCCGTTGTGGTTAGCCTCCGAGAGGTCCGTTTGGCCTAGAGCTGGGCTCGCTACACCCAGATAGATCTACCGCTCGAGTCCCTCGGTGTTCTAACTACCCATTCACATGATCTAAACCTCCTTACGTTAATCATACCGTGTATAAAGTACTTGTAAACAAAGTAACATGTATTTCACCCCCGCAGTTAAGAAAACTGAAAACAGTTAGAGAAAAGGGGGACATGAACTCACAGTGGATGCGTAAACTCTATCAAGCGTCTCTGAAGCAGTAAGCTGTGCAACGACCTACAAGTGCTAATTCTATCAGACGGATGGCCGTGCTTTAGCTTTACAGTTTATGTTTGCGGGAAATAGTTAGACAACTATTTCGTGTTACATTTTGTATATGCTTGATAGTTATTTTCCTTCCCAAGGATGGGGGATTTAATACATGTGCGTAATATTTTCCATCATTAAGTCTCACTTAACCTTCATATATATTCAACTCCAAAATATAAGTATTTACCCAAAATACGTTGTAAAAGTACGCGTTCATAAATATTCCGTAATTGTGTAAGTTACGTTTTAACATACGGGTGGTAATATAATTACCGGTGTAACTTATATATTTATGGCGAAGGCGTTGTATTACTTTTGGAGTCGTTAACGTTTGTAAACATTATTTTTACTCTAAAAATAATATTTATGCGTTTCACAAAATAATCATAAACAGTGTGTGAAAATATATATTTATCACGTTAATATTTTGTGAAAATCCCACCTCCGAATATTTAGTAAAATATAGTACTGGCGAAATTTTATGTTTCAAAAGTATGTCCAAAAATAGTTGTAACACTTGTTGTGTAAAAAGTCTAAGTGTTAGGTTTTTAGAAAATTTCGCCAGAGTTTCCTCTGTAACTGGAGGTGGCCACGCTTTCAAGCGTATCATTTTCTTTTAACAATCAATTCAACAATCTTCTTTATTTCAATCAAACAATTTCCGACACATCAAACTAGTCAATAAATATGTAAAGTTGCATAATCGCATGAACTTGTAGTTTTTCCGAATCTATATTATAAATCCCATTTATATACGTAGATCTTTATATAAAGTACTTTCAATCTTGTAAAAACCTCGTTTTTAGAGAAGTCCGACTTTACAACTTCTAGTTATTTTTCCCAAAAATAGTCATTTTGTCGAAATGTGCGTTACACAAGTGTTTACACACTCGTGTGTTCTAAATATCATTCTTAACATTGTAAGATCCGTTTCGTTAAAACATGATTTCTTTAAAGTGTGGTCCTTTGAAGATACCACTTGCGGATACGTAGATCCGCTAGTTTTAAACACCATTTTACCGGTTAAACCACTTTTACACAAGTAAAATATTTCTTTACAAGTTCATGCTTCTAAAATGTGGTAGTGTTCACCTTTAACCCTTGTATCTTTCAAAAACAAGCTTATGTGAAGATACATGATTTTACAAAGTCGGGTTAAACGAAGTTTCGAGCTACCACATTATAGATCGGGTCACAATAAGCACAAATTTCAAGTCCTACGACTTTTACACAAGTTATGTGCTATTAACCACCATTTTTGTGATTTTACTAGACTTTAAGGATTCAAAACGCATGTTAACGATATTTAACCGACGAAAGTTCTTTTAACCACTTTAGATATGTGTAAAAACGAGTTTTAAAGGTTATACCTCTAGCTCAAGGCTAGGGAAGAGTTGTGACGAAAAACGCGTGGATAAAAGCCAACGGTTGAGGTCCTTCGCGTTCCGCTTGCACCAAACCTTCTAATACACAACCCTTAGGACTTTTATGATCTTGGAATGATGAGGATGAATGTCGAAAGTGGGTGTAGGGGGCTGGGGTGTTTCGGCCGAGAGTGGGAGAGACAAGAGAGAGAGAGATCTTTTGTGGTGTTGATTTGTGATAAGTAACTTATGTGTTTAGGGTGGTTTATATAGAGTTTACTTATGTTATTGTCCAAAGGATAAGGTGTCCCCTAGATACCCATAATCTAAGATTAATCAAGATTACCAAGTACAAGTGTGTCCCCTAAATATGGGGCCGGTTCCAAGAGGGGGTTTGGGTTGGTTCGATTTCAAGTAGGTGGTTAGGAGACTTTGTTTAGTTAAGTAAGTTAGTTTAGGTTTAAACTCCGTTAGTTACGTGTAACATGTTATGGCGGGTGTTAGGGTAATCAGGGACCCTAACTGGCTCAGAAAAACAATAATAGTGAAAATACTAATATTTTCATGTTTCGGGTAAAGTCCGGGTGTTCGGTTGGATAGTAATCCGTTAAAGTGTTACAAAGGACTTTAAAGTGTCGTTATTACATTTTTAGTGACACATTTTGTTTTCCCGACACTTTAGAAAGTGTCTAGTAATATTTTCTCATTTCTGGCACTTGACTAGTCAGCTAGAAGCCGGTTAAATTGTTAAAGTGCTGTGTTTGGTACTTAAAGTACGTTTTTGGCACATCCGAATCAGTGTATCTTATCCCTAGAGACGCGGTATCACAACCCTTATATCCTACACTCACTACCAGTGTAGTCAAAATATATGAGGCTCTTAACAGGCCTTGAGGCAGTATTTGCCTGATGCTGGTTATGTCAGCATGTTCACTGTGCATCCGTTTAGTGCTACTGTGCTTTTTGTGCATCAAGTTTGTCACTAGGGTTCAGTATGTAAATAATGTAGTGACAGCAAGCAAGTATGATGCAAGTAAGTGCATGTATTAGTATGCAGGTAGCAGTTTATCAGCTAGTTTCAATCAAGCACAGTAATTAAGCAGTAATCAATCATTAATTAAGTTGTACGGATACCTGGTTTTGTGCGGGTTGTCACATACTCCCCCCGTTAAATAAATTTCGTCCCGAAATTTTAAGTTCTGCTTGTAGATGCAGGGTTCTTGGGAAATAAGTGGGGGTACTTTTCTTTCATCCGGTCCTCACGCTCCCAGGTGAATTCAGGACCATGTCTGGCATTCCAGCGAACCTTGACGAGTTTGACACTACTCCGGCGGGTCCTGTTAACCTTCCAATCTGTGACCTCGACGGGTTCTTCTATGAAGTGGAGCGTGTCGTCAACATGAATCTCGTCGATAGGAATGGCAACGTCAACTTGAGTTGGACTTTTCTTTAAATTGGATACATGAAATGTATCGTGAACGCCATTTAGTTCAGCAGGTAGGTCCAACTTGTATGCTACTGTCCCAATTCTTTCCAGAATTCTGAAAGGACCAATGTAGCGCGGATTTAACTTTCCTCGCTTTCCAAAGCGTGCTACCCCTTTCCAGGGTGAAACCTTCAATAATACCATCTCTCCGACTTGGAAATCCACATGTTTACGGTTTGGATCCGCGTAGGCCTTTTGTCTGTGGCGAGCGGCTTCGATGTTTTTAAGTATTTGCGCGATCTTATCTGTCGTCTCTTGGACGATTTCGGGACCGGCAAGTTGCCTATCACCTGCGTCAGCCCAACATAGGGGTGATCGGCACTTGCGTCCGTAGGGCTTCAAAAGGCGCGACACCAATACTGGTGTGGTAGCTGTTGTTGTAAGAAAATTCGACCAAGGGTAAGTGTTTATCCCAGCTTCCGCCCAAATCCATAACGCATGCTCTCAGCATGTCTTCCAAGGTTTGTATCGTTCGCTCGCTCTGGCCATCAGTTTGCGGATGAAATGCAGTGCTCAGATTTAATTGAGAGCCAAAAGCTTCTTGGAAGGATTGCCATATTCTTGACACAAACCTTCCGTCTCTATCAGAAATGATTGAGAGAGGCACTCCATGACGTGCGACGATTTCTCTCATGTATATTTCAGCCAAATTGCTCGTGTTATCCTTTTCTCTGATAGGTAAGAAGTGTGCCGTTTTTGTTAATCGATCCACTATCACCCAGATAGTGTCATGGCCTCTTGGCGTTCTTGGCAGCTTTGTAACAAAATCCATGGAGATTTGTTCCCACTTCCATTTGGGAATCTCCGGTTGTTGCAGAAGTCCCGAAGGCCTCTGGTATTCAGCTTTAACTTTAGCGCACGTTAAACATTCGCTCACGTAGACAGCAACATTGCCTTTCATCCTAGGCCACCAATAGTAATCTTTGAGATCGTGGTACATCTTATCCGCCCCGGGATGTATAGAGTACCGTGACTTGTGCGCTTCGTCGAAAATAACATTCCTTAAGCCTCCAAACAAAGGAACCCAAAGTCTTTTCTCGAAACATAATGTTCCTTCTTTGTTTGGTGCCAATAACTTCTCCATCCCACGGAGATATTCATCCTCAAGATTTCCTTCTTTAAGGGCTTCTTTTTGTGCAGCGCGAATGCGCGAGGGAAGATCGGTTCGTACGATCATTTCTAGAGCCCTAACCCTTATGGGCTTGATTCTTTCCTTACGACTTAGGGCATCGGCAACTACATTCGCCTTCCCCGGGTGATACTTGATCTCGCAGTCGTAATCGTTTAACAATTCAACCCATCGTCTCTGTCTCATATTCAGCTCTTTCTGGTTGAATATGTGTTGCAAGCTCTTGTGATCTGTGAAGATTGTGCACTTCGTACCATATAGGTAGTGTCTCCAGATCTTTAAGGCAAATACCACGGCGCCAAGTTCTAAATCGTGTGTGGTATAGTTCTTTTCGTGCACTCTCAGTTGGCGCGATGCATAAGCAATAACTTTTTGGCGTTGCATCAACACGCAACCCAATCCTTGACGCGATGCGTCGCAGTATACCACAAAATCTTCAGTACCTTCCGGTAGAGCTAGGATCGGCGCGTTGCAGAGCTTATCTTTCAATATCCGAAATGCTTCGTCCTGTTTGATTCCCCAATCAAACGTCTTATCCTTCTGTGTGAGCGCGGTAAGGGGTTGAGCGATCTTTGAAAAGCCCTCTATGAATCTTCTATAGTAGCCAGCCAAACCCAAGAATTGTCGAATCTCGGTCGGCGTCGTAGGTGCTTCCCAGTTCTTGATCGCCTCGATCTTTGTGGGATCAACATGAATTCCATCCCCATTAACCACATGTCCAAGAAACTGGACTTCGCGTAGCCAAAACTCGCACTTGGAGAGTTTGGCGTACAGTTGTTCTTTCTTTAGCAGCTCCAATATGGTTCTTAAGTGCTGTTCGTGCTCGGCCCTTGTTCTTGAATAAATCAAGATGTCGTCAATGAATACAATCACGAACTTGTCGAGGTATGGTTTGCAAACTCTATTCATCAAATCCATGAAAACTGCAGGTGCGTTTGTCAAACCAAACGGCATAACCAGGAACTCATAGTGCCCGTATCGAGTTCTGAAAGCCGTCTTCGGGATACTTTCTTCTTGAATCCTCAGCTGATGGTATCCAGATCGAAGATCGATCTTAGAGTAACAACTTGAGCCTTGAAGTTGGTCGAACAGATCATCAATTCTTGGTAGAGGGTATCTATTCTTGATCGTCAGCTTGTTCAACTCTCTGTAATCAATGCACATCCGAAAACTACCGTCCTTCTTCTTAACAAACAGGACTGGAGCTCCCCAAGGCGAGAAGCTTGGTCGAATAAAACCCTTGTCTAACAACTCTTGAAGTTGTGTCGACAGTTCCTGCATCTCAGATGGAGCAAGTCTGTAAGGTGCCTTAGCCACAGGCGCGGCGCCTGGAACTAAGTCGATGTGAAACTCGACTTGTCTCTGGGGTGGCAGTCCGGGTAAGTCCTCTGGAAAGACTTCTGGATACTCCCTCACGACAGGGATGTCTTCGATTGTTGGCTCAGCAGCCTTCTTATCTACGATGTGTGCCAGAAAAGCAACACATCCCTTCTGTAAACACTTCCTTGCCTTCAAGCAGCTGATAAATCTCAATGGCGTCTCACGCTTTTCTCCATGCACCACAATGGTCTCACCATCATCAGTTGGAATACGAATCACTTTTTCGTGGCAAACAATCTCCGCTTTGTTGCCAGATAACCAATCCATTCCTACTACCACATCGAAGCTTCCCAATGGGACCGGTAGTAGATCAAGAGTAAACTCGCGTTCTCCCAATTCTATCACACAACCTCTGATTACTTCGTCGGCTCCAACTAACTTTCCATCAGCTAATTCGATCGAGTAGGGTATGTCTAACTTATTAGCAGCTAACCCAAGCATATTCTTAAATTCTAGTGATACGAAGCTATAGTCGGCACCAGTATCAAATAAAACAGATGCATAGCGTTGATTTACAGGGAACGTACCGGTAACAACGTTGGGATCCTGGCGCGCTTCCCGTGCACCGATCTGGAACACCCTTCCACGGGCTTGGTTCAGTTCTGGGCAATCCTTCTTAAAATGCCCAGCATCACCGCAATTGAAGCATCCAAGCCTTTTACCACTTCCCGCACCATCCATAACTGGCGGGTTATTCTGGTTAGCATTTCCCGCTTGGTTGGCATTGTTGTTTCGATTATTCCCCTGCTGGCGACCTCCAAAACCTCCCCGGTTGTTATTCCTACTCATATATCCTCCCTGGCCTCCCCGGCCAGTACCAACCCCACAGGTGTCCTTCAAATGACCATGTTTCCCACATGCTTCGCATACTTTTAGCCTACATTGACCCGAATGGTGGCGTTGACAGGTATTGCATCTGGGTTGGGTGCCCATGTATCCTCTTCCTCTCCTTCCACTGCCAGTCGTACCCTGAGCTGGCGTGTTTAGTGCTCCTCTCTTACCATCACTGCTAACACTTTGTTTGAAGTTTGAAAACTTTCTTTTGTTACTTCCGGACGACTCAACATGAGTCTCTTTCTCCTTTGCCTTTACATCACCAAACTTGTTCAGACGAATCGCCTCTTCTGTGAGAGCCACGCTCAAATCAATGGCTTCTGTGATAGTCGCTGGTTTGGAGGAGGTTACCATGCTTATTATTTGGGGAGCCAAACCCCAAATGAAGCGCTCGATTCGCTTGTATTCTGGCGTAACCATGTAAGGAACCACTTGAGATAAGTCGTGGAACCTTTGGACGTACTCTGCTACTTTCGGACCATCCATCTTTAAGTGCCAAAATTCAGTCTCCAACCTCTGAATTTCTGCGCGTGAACAGTACTTTCGGCGCATCAGTTCTTTCAATTCGGCCCAAGTCAGGGCGTAGGCGGCAGCTTCGCCTAAGGTTTGGACTTGTAAGTTCCACCAAGATAGGGCTCCGTCGAGAAATAGCCCTGAAATGTACGTAAGTTGTTGATCCTCAGCACACTTGCTCATGCGTAAGACAGAGTCGGTTTTCTCAGCCCAGCGGGTAAAGGCAACTGCACCTCCCATGCCATCGAAGTTAACTGGTTTGCAGTCTAAGAACTGCTTGTAGGTGCATCCTGCACGTATGTTAAAACATGTGTTTGGCATTAGCATCATCGCTAAAATCTCCAACTAGTTCATGGTAGGTTCGAATGGCGTGGTATTACCGTGAGGTGGATTGCTATTGCCTTGGTTAACACTCCCGCTCCCTCCTGGCTGAGAAGCTGCGTACTGCGCTATGGCAGCAGCAATGATTTGTTGTAGCTCTTCCTGTGTGGTAGGCATAGGCTGTTGTTGACGTCTTGGCGGCATCTTTCTAAAAGATGGTTTACGTTGGTCAGGTCGTATATAATGATAGTATTAGTACATAACATCTCATGTTATAATCACATTAATCACACGACATCTCATGTCACAAATACCAATCACACAACATCTCATGTTATCACACATCACGAATATCAATCACACAACATCCCATGTCATAAAATATAAACAAGTAATCATGCGAATCCAAAATATGGTGAGAAAACTGCGATTGCCATATAAATGAGACCACATCGTAAGTGTATACATACAATCATCAATCACTAGGGGCTACATCACCCCTGTCAAAAGCTACATCAGTATCAATACAACATCAAGTACATAACAAAAGTCAAATCATAACGTAGTCTCCCCAAAATGCTGTGCAAGTAAAAGCAATCGCTGACTTCTCACCTCGCCTACCCTGTGGCACTGATGAGCTCAAGCAGATGGTGGTGGAGGAGGGGGAAAACGGGTATAAAACAAACGGCGCATCTCTAACCAATCTGCCTCCATCGCCTGCTGTGTGCGAATAACGGAGGCAATCTGCTGCTCCAAAGTAGTAAGACGAGCAGCATAATCAGGGGGTAATGATCGAAACGGCTGTAACGGAGAGGGTGCCTGACCATGGCACTGACATGGCCGAGCTCTCTCGAGCTCCTGTAGTCGCTGCTCGTGCGACTCATGCTGGTAAACAAAAGACATCAGTACATCCTCAATGGTGTGGCCCACATGGAACCTGTGGTATGGATCAGTGGGTGGCATAGGGGAAAACGGAGACCAAAGCAGTGGATCTCGTGTGGGATCGAAGGGTGCTACGCCAAAAGGAGCAGTAATAGGTGGAACAAAAGGCATTTGTGGTAAGAAAGGCATGGGCATCGGTACATGCCCTGATGGGTGGGCTGAAGAGCCCTCTCCAGGCCCCGCTGGAGGTATGTATGTGGGAATCTGAAACGAAAAGTCAGTGTGTCTAGCGTCTGGAATCTGTGGGGGTAGTGGTGGGACGTCCTCATCAGCCGGGATCCACCCGTGCTGTGCGGCCTCGTCCGGTGGATCCATCTGTGCCGCGAACGGTGCATGTCCGGGCTCTATGGGAACGGGATCAAATAAAGGGGCTACAACAGGGTCAACGGGTGCCAAGTGCTCAAATGGTGGGTCAACAGGTACAGCATCAAGGGGTAGAGGATCAATGGGATCAATAGGGGCATGATCGTCTGCAATCAAGGGAATACCTAGGTGGTGATCAACAGCCATAGGCTCAAGAGGTACATCAGCATGCATAGGATCATGCTCTGGTAACGGATCAAGAGCAGCTGCCTGCTCAGGGGCAATGGCAGGCTCCCAGTCATCAAACGCCATATCAAAGTCAAAGTCAGGATCGATCGGATCCTCCATCATCTCGTCCATAGGGACAAACTCCAAATCTCGGTCAGGATCATAGCCTGGGGGAAACATAGGGTCTGAATCCCCCTCGTCGTCAGTATCATAAACAAGTCCCGGTACGGGAGCAACAGAAAGAGCCTGGTCCGAATCAGACTCGTGCGAAAAGTGCTGCGCACTAAGGGTATGTGTCGGCGCAGAAGCCACAGACTCAGAGGAGTCCTGGGCTGGGGAATGTGCAGGTGCCTCCGCAGCCGGAGCATCTGCAATCAGTAGAGGGGCAACAGCGGGTAGGGCCTCGCCCTGGACGTCCTCCATAGGCTCCACCTCAAACAAGTCGACGTCGTCCTCGTCGTCGTCGAACGGTAAATCATGAGCAGGGTAAGCAGCGAGGGGTATGGGAGCAGGGATCACCGCTAGTGGCAAATCCCCGGCCGGAATATCAACAGGGAGCTCATCGTCGCCATCAGGTAGGGCGAATGGCTGGAAGTCGTCATCGTCGGTACTGGTAAAGTCTGACGTGAACACCTCGTGCTCCGAGGACTCTAAATCATCCGACACTATGGGTCTGGGTCCGGTGGTGCCTGAACCACCTGAATCTGACGAGTCCATGTACCTGTAACACAAACATAAGTATGCACAAACTGTCAATCACAAAATCAGATAATCACATAAATCACCAAGTAAGCATTCAAATTATCCTCCTAGTCCCACTAGTCCACATTCCTAGTCCCACTAGTCAACACTTCTAGTCCCACTAGTCAACACTCCTAGTCCCACTAGTCAACACTTCTAGTCCCACTAGTCAACACTCCTAGTCCCACTAGTCAACACTTCTAGTCCCACTAGTCAACACTCCTAGTCCCACTAGACCAACACTCCTAGTCCCACTAGACCAAGCCTCAGCCTCCCGACTGGGCCTAAAATAATGAATAAAATGTGCTCAACATTTGTTTGTAAAAAGTTTTGGATTCTGGACTTAAGTGGTATGCAGTAAAAATGTTTTCGTGAGAGCCCTAGTGATCATAGTCTAGACTCAAGAATGAATCCTAGTTCGCTATGATCAGAGCTCTGATACCAAGCTGTCACACCCTGGCTTTGCGGAAGCGTGGTTAATGTTGATGTGACTTCTTAATACCATAGCGTAATCATAACATAGCTATATGAATTTGAAAACCATGCAAGTCATCATTAAGTTTAGAAATCAACATACAATACCATTGTTTAACGCGGACATACTCTAGTATCCATAATCTTGTTCAATAACATTACAACTTAAAATAACACATAAACGTGATTTAGGGATTATGCCTTGTCCAGGAAAGAGGCACAACCCTAAACCCAGATGACTTCATGAAAGGTCGCAGCGGAAAACGTTCATACCGTGCCAGAATCCGTTAATTTCCTGAAATACATGTGAGTTGAAAAATCAACAATAATGTTGAGCGAGTTCATGTGCAAGTGAGTAAGTAAAACACTTGTAAGTATAAAAGTTTCCTGGTATGTAGCAGTGTAAGAGGACTTGTGATCACCAATGGTTTGCAAGGCCATTAGCATGTCGTGAAATGCAAGTAAGTAAGACACAACCTAGCCGATTTTTGCGTTGGGCAACCAAGTCACTCCAGGTCCGTTGTGGTTAGCCTCCGAGAGGTCCGTTTGGCCTAGAGCTGGGCTCGCTACACCCAGATAGATCTACCGCTCGAGTCCCTCGGTGTTCTAACTACCCATTCACATGATCTAAACCTCCTTACGTTAATCATACCGTGTATAAAGTACTTGTAAACAAAGTAACATGTATTTCACCCCCGCAGTTAAGAAAACTGAAAACAGTTAGAGAAAAGGGGGACATGAACTCACAGTGGATGCGTAAACTCTATCAAGCGTCTCTGAAGCAGTAAGCTGTGCAACGACCTACAAGTGCTAATTCTATCAGACGGATGGCCGTGCTTTAGCTTTACAGTTTATGTTTGCGGGAAATAGTTAGACAACTATTTCGTGTTACATTTTGTATATGCTTGATAGTTATTTTCCTTCCCAAGGATGGGGGATTTAATACATGTGCGTAATATTTTCCATCATTAAGTCTCACTTAACCTTCATATATATTCAACTCCAAAATATAAGTATTTACCCAAAATACGTTGTAAAAGTACGCGTTCATAAATATTCCGTAATTGTGTAAGTTACGTTTTAACATACGGGTGGTAATATAATTACCGGTGTAACTTATATATTTATGGCGAAGGCGTTGTATTACTTTTGGAGTCGTTAACGTTTGTAAACATTATTTTTACTCTAAAAATAATATTTATGCGTTTCACAAAATAATCATAAACAGTGTGTGAAAATATATATTTATCACGTTAATATTTTGTGAAAATCCCACCTCCGAATATTTAGTAAAATATAGTACTGGCGAAATTTTATGTTTCAAAAGTATGTCCAAAAATAGTTGTAACACTTGTTGTGTAAAAAGTCTAAGTGTTAGGTTTTTAGAAAATTTCGCCAGAGTTTCCTCTGTAACTGGAGGTGGCCACGCTTTCAAGCGTATCATTTTCTTTTAACAATCAATTCAACAATCTTCTTTATTTCAATCAAACAATTTCCGACACATCAAACTAGTCAATAAATATGTAAAGTTGCATAATCGCATGAACTTGTAGTTTTTCCGAATCTATATTATAAATCCCATTTATATACGTAGATCTTTATATAAAGTACTTTCAATCTTGTAAAAACCTCGTTTTTAGAGAAGTCCGACTTTACAACTTCTAGTTATTTTTCCCAAAAATAGTCATTTTGTCGAAATGTGCGTTACACAAGTGTTTACACACTCGTGTGTTCTAAATATCATTCTTAACATTGTAAGATCCGTTTCGTTAAAACATGATTTCTTTAAAGTGTGGTCCTTTGAAGATACCACTTGCGGATACGTAGATCCGCTAGTTTTAAACACCATTTTACCGGTTAAACCACTTTTACACAAGTAAAATATTTCTTTACAAGTTCATGCTTCTAAAATGTGGTAGTGTTCACCTTTAACCCTTGTATCTTTCAAAAACAAGCTTATGTGAAGATACATGATTTTACAAAGTCGGGTTAAACGAAGTTTCGAGCTACCACATTATAGATCGGGTCACAATAAGCACAAATTTCAAGTCCTACGACTTTTACACAAGTTATGTGCTATTAACCACCATTTTTGTGATTTTACTAGACTTTAAGGATTCAAAACGCATGTTAACGATATTTAACCGACGAAAGTTCTTTTAACCACTTTAGATATGTGTAAAAACGAGTTTTAAAGGTTATACCTCTAGCTCAAGGCTAGGGAAGAGTTGTGACGAAAAACGCGTGGATAAAAGCCAACGGTTGAGGTCCTTCGCGTTCCGCTTGCACCAAACCTTCTAATACACAACCCTTAGGACTTTTATGATCTTGGAATGATGAGGATGAATGTCGAAAGTGGGTGTAGGGGGCTGGGGTGTTTCGGCCGAGAGTGGGAGAGACAAGAGAGAGAGATCTTTTGTGGTGTTGATTTGTGATAAGTAACTTATGTGTTTAGGGTGGTTTATATAGAGTTTACTTATGTTATTGTCCAAAGGATAAGGTGTCCCCTAGATACCCATAATCTAAGATTAATCAAGATTACCAAGTACAAGTGTGTCCCCTAAATATGGGGCCGGTTCCAAGAGGGGGTTTGGGTTGGTTCGATTTCAAGTAGGTGGTTAGGAGACTTTGTTTAGTTAAGTAAGTTAGTTTAGGTTTAAACTCCGTTAGTTACGTGTAACATGTTATGGCGGGTGTTAGGGTAATCAGGGACCCTAACTGGCTCAGAAAAACAATAATAGTGAAAATACTAATATTTTCATGTTTCGGGTAAAGTCCGGGTGTTCGGTTGGATAGTAATCCGTTAAAGTGTTACAAAGGACTTTAAAGTGTCGTTATTACATTTTTAGTGACACATTTTGTTTTCCCGACACTTTAGAAAGTGTCTAGTAATATTTTCTCATTTCTGGCACTTGACTAGTCAGCTAGAAGCCGGTTAAATTGTTAAAGTGCTGTGTTTGGTACTTAAAGTACGTTTTTGGCACATCCGAATCAGTGTATCTTATCCCTAGAGACGCGGTATCACAACCCTTATATCCTACACTCACTACCAGTGTAGTCAAAATATATGAGGCTCTTAACAGGCCTTGAGGCAGTATTTGCCTGATGCTGGTTATGTCAGCATGTTCACTGTGCATCCGTTTAGTGCTACTGTGCTTTTTGTGCATCAAGTTTGTCACTAGGGTTCAGTATGTAAATAATGTAGTGACAGCAAGCAAGTATGATGCAAGTAAGTGCATGTATTAGTATGCAGGTAGCAGTTTATCAGCTAGTTTCAATCAAGCACAGTAATTAAGCAGTAATCAATCATTAATTAAGTTGTACGGATACCTGGTTTTGTGCGGGTTGTCACACACCCCCGCCCACACCACAACCACCTGTTACACCTCTACCCTCACACCGCCCACACAACACCCCCTGCTCTCGATTATAAGGCCAACCACCACCCTCGGGTGGTGGCTCACTGTGGCATACGGCGGCAAGCGTCGGAAGGAGAGAGAAGTGACGCAGAGAGAGAGAGAGAGAGAGTAGAACAAGGAGGGATAGATCGGAGGGCGAGAGAGAGAATCGGTGAATGTCGACTGTGGCAGCACCGCCGTACATGGCGGCGGCGACTGTGATTTCGGGCGACGGTGGCGGTATTGTTTTGACAAATTTTCTGGTAAGCCGTTTCCTTTTATTTTCATGAAGCTTGAAGGTGATGTTGATTTTGTTGTGGCTGGTGATGTTTAGCTCAGATCTGAGGCATGCGCGGTCAGATTCTCGATTCGGGTTATGTTTGGTGCGGAATCATTCGGTTCAGAATTCGGTTCAAGTACAAGGAACAAGTCAGCAGGTTTCTCTTATCGGATTCGACTCGGGTTCGGGTCAACATAAGCCAACGGGTCAGTCGATTCGGATCAGAGACGGTCAACGGGTCGGGTCAACTCGGTCAACTAAGTTAACTCGGTCAACTCAGTCAACAGGAGTCAACCTGGTTGACTCGGTCAAATCGGGTCCACTCAGTCAGCCGATTAATTCAGTCCTGGTCACACGAGTTCGGGTCAGATTTGGCTCAGTACGAGTTAACCCAGTCAACAACAGTAAACGCCGGTCAACTCAGGACCTGGTAAAGTTTAGACGTAGCAAAAATTTATTACGTTAGATTAGATTTTTTGATTACGCGAACCGAGCTCGAACCATCGTATTATAGTTATTACGTTTTGTGACTTATTACATTTTCAACGTATTTGACGAAAACTATATATATGGTTTATTGAATTGTTGAATTTTGACAAAATGACGACAACTTGAGTTGTCGGGGCTATTCCAAAAACAAAGGAAACTCTGTCCGTTTTTCCTAAAAAACCGAAACACGAGACGCAATTATATTCTAAAAATGACACTTGTTGAAACTCAAGTTTCTTATAAAATAAATATATATGTATATTTATTTTTTACGACGCTTTACGACGTACAAAACAAATTCATAACGTTTTGACAAAAAATGAGCCACTAGTTTACGAAAACCAACAACTTGTATAAAGTAAATGTAACGATTCATTTCAAAAACGCTTAGAACTCGAGGGTTTATACAAAAATATATATAATAACTCATATTTATTTCAAAACGCTTTGAAACTAGAACATTGTTATAAAGTAAATATAATTGTTATATTTATTTCAAACATTTAATATTCGGAAAATTCATATAAAATAAATATAATTACTTATATCTATTTCAATCGTCTAAAATACGAATATTTTTATAAAATGAGTATAGTCGATTATATTCATTTCAAACGTCGAGTTTCGAATATATACACATATGTATATATATTTAGTTATTTCCATCCTACGAAAACTACAATGGTACATTACCGAATCATATACGACGTTTCGAATTTCGTACCATTATCGATTTACGTATTTCTATTCATGATGACTTCGTAAAATATATTTATATTTATACATATAAATATATATACCCTAAACCATTCGAAAACTAAGTTGTTTCTGAGACGTAGTTTTATCCTGATTATAAACGGGATCAAATAACCATAAATTGGTTATTCTAAATCAAGATGATAACACTTCCCTAGAATCGTTGGTTAACGATTCGGTAGAGCTCGGACACGAAGTTTATCTACATTGTCTTATGTAGAAACTTATAAGTATTCCTTCGTAGGAATATCATAGTTGCACGCTAGCTAATTCATGTCCTTGGAACGACACTACGGAAACACGCTAAGCAAGCTTTGCACGGGAATGTCAAGGTGAGTTCATAACCCCCACTTTTTAATGTTTTACTTTTTTATAAATGTTTTCGGGGGTGGAAAGATATGCAAGTTTTGCAAAAACACAATGTTTCGATAAACAAAAAAATCACATATTTCTAAACCATTTCGCAACAGGATTTCAACGAACTCAAATGGTTTACGAAAAGTTCATGCTAAACTTACTGGTTCTTACAACAATACAAGGTTTTCGAAACATGCATGAATTTTAATGACATGGGCAAAGTGTTGGTGCATTACATCTATCGACTTCGTCTTGTATCGAGTCTTGTAATAGAATTGTTAGATCAGGGCACGTAGTACGAGAAAATAGGAGATGTGTGATGATAGTTAATTTCGCACGAAATAGCAGTGCTATTTCGCACGAAATAACAGTTTGCTATTTCGCACGAAATAGCATTTGCCAATTCCGTGCGAAATACCAACACCTATAAATAGGGGAGCTGCCATCTCATTTGTAAGGTTCATGATTCTGGTACCGAAGTGCTGCCGACGTGTCATTTGATTTGTAAACGTGTTATATCAATAAAACAAGATAATTAAGTGTGAATCAAGCTGTTACAAAGTCTAATCAATGAATTCCGCCTCTGATTAGACCGAGAACTCTTCTGATAGACTCGTTTGGGTCTCAGAACGATCCTACAAGTGGTATCAGAGCTCAGGAGGAAGAGTTCTTATCAAAACAGCCATAAAATCTGACTTCTACACCTTCTTTTCAAAATTAATCAAGATTTCACGGTTAAAATGGATTGAATTTTAAACATATCATGCGAAATAGTGTTTAAATGAATCCTTGAAAGAATTGGACTTAAATTCGACCTAAAAGTGATAAAATTGATAATTTTGCTTGAAAATGGTTTCGGATTAAGTGACGTCAGCAGTATTTCGCACGAAATAGGCAATTGATTTCTCTTGAAATTGTTATTTCGTTTGAAAAATACACTTAATTTCGCACGAAATTACTTCAGTTTTGTTATTTCGCACGAAATTAGGGTATTTCGTTTGAGTTGGTGCTATTTCGTTTGAAGGGTATTCCGCACCAAATAGTGTTTTCGCTTGAGTTTGTATTTCGTGTGAAAGTTGATCTCGTTTGAAAAAGATATTTCGCACCAAATTTTGATTTCGTTTGTAGTAGCTATTTCGCACCAAGTGTTTTCGTTTAAACTCTTATTTCGTGTGAACCTTCATTATTATTTGAACTTTGTTGACTTTGTGATACAGATTACTGAATTATGGAAGAGGAATTCTACAATGCATTTGCTACACCAGTTGCTCCTGTTACAGCTGCTGAAACTCTTTACAGTGAGAATGAGACGAGAACTTTTCAAAAACCACCAAAGCTTATGTACATTGAAGATTTTAGAGGATAGCAAAATCGGTTTGAAAACTGGGTGCAAGCTTATAAGTTTGACGCATGGTGTTCATTAGAAAAAGATTACAAGAAACCAAAAAATGAACGTGGGATTGAAAAAGCTTTATGTGACTATTCAGATGTTGAAAAATTGAAATATACAAGTGAAAAAATGATGATCAGTATTCTTCAACAAGCAGTTAAAGAAGATATCTTTGTTTTACTCCAACATGAGGGTACTGCTAGATCAATTTGGATAGCATTAATTCAAAAGTTTAAAGGAAGTGTAGATATGATCAAGAACAAAAAGGCTTTACTGAAGAAATCATTTGATATGTTTGTAGCTTTTGAAAATGAAACAACAAAAATGACCATTGATAGATATTGTCATCTGGTTTTGGAAATGAGAAGATTGGACATAAAGAAAGACGACGATGAATGGGTTGATGAACTAGCCGATGCATTACCACAGCAGAAATGGGGAACTTATTTGTTGATCCTAGAACACATGAGAAAATCTGAAAATATGAATCTGGCACAGTTTATTCAGAAGATTGAAGAGCATGAGTTGGATATCCAGAAAACGGCAATCATGACTAATCCAAATGCTCAACAAGATGTCAGTTTATACTACAGAGGAAACAAATTTGAAGTTACTCCAAGCCCAAAGATTCAAACTGGTTTCAGTGCTGATAGTTTGTCACACCCCGACCACGTAAAACAACAAATCGTGGCGGAAACGTCGGGGAGTGTTGTAACAGAATTATTGTTTCAAACCATGGATACAAGAGTTTCGTTTTATTGAATATTAAACATTGTCTTAAAGTTAAACAAGCAATTCAAACATAGTTTATCATCGTTATTAAATCACTAAGGCCTCGTCCGGTCCTAAGTGAGCATGCATCCTATTCGCAATCAACATTAAGCAACATCACCTAAAACATATGTAAAAACAAAGTCAGCAAAGAAATGCTGGCGAGTACATAGTTTTTGTGTGAGTATCAGATTCATGGCTCGTTTGTATGTTGAAACAACTTGTACAACTTCGTTAATTGATATTAGAAAACCTTGTTTTGTAAAATGTTTGAATTGTAAATGAATAACCAAGTCAAAATAGATTGGTCATAATTTATAACCCTAGCCATGAATCTTAACCCAAAACATTTGTTTATGTAAACCAAATCATAAATCTTTCTTATAATAAAACTCGTATGGTTTATATAGTTTCGTAAACATCGTTGCGTAATATTGTTTAACTCGTTCTCGTTATAGAACATCGTTCATTCATTTAAATCATTCCAAATCGTTCAATTCATTCACTCGTTTAAATCGTTCTCGTTTTAATTGTGAAAACTACTTTTGGTCGTCTTGCTAATAACATTCAAACCTTCGTAACTCGTTCATGGTTCAACTCGTTCAACTCGTATTAACAAACCTCCAAAGGGTAAGTTAACAATCATCAGATTCAGTCGTTACCCACCTAACCCACACATAACCATGGGTCCGGTCTGATAATGGGATTTGTCGGATCCTATGGTACCATAACCTAATACTGGTCGGTTTGGCCGAAATTAATGAATGCCATTCGTTATGTAATTACAGCCAACAAGCTCATTCACATTATCGAAATCGTTATTAGTTTAGTATAAACCATCTCAATCGTTTTGAAACCATTGTTAGAATATCGAAATCGTTTTGATACATATGAATCACCCCAAAACAATCGAAAACAGTAAAAAGAGGGGATCTATGTACTCACCTTCGGGTGCGTTTTTAAATGTTAACACAATCCCTCAAATTGTTTATCCGCCCTAAATTAAATAAGAATGATTTTTAATAATCACAAACCCACACCTTGACATGCAAAATACTACTTATGTCATTTCTGTTTTAATATACATGAAACTGGACTGTTTTCGAGCATTTTAATAAAATAGTTAACCTTCTCCAAAAATTCTCAAATTTTTACAGAATGTCAAATACCATCCAAATTTTATTGTGTAAAAATATCGGGGTCCAGTTCATTACCAATATTTTATAGAAATTCATTTACCGGACTGAAATCAGATTCGTCACTTTCTGACTGCAGTTCACAGAAAAATTCATTTAAAATTTATCGTAAGTCCGATTGATGAAATTCCAGTGGGAGAATTACTACGACATCAGTGGTCATCTACAGTACCAATTTTAAGAGTTAATTTTTCTTAGAACTCACGTCATGACTAAAAACATTTCGCCCATTTACTGCAATAAAAACTCAGCTTAAGTTGTTGTTACTAAAATGGTCTTTAAAAATAGTAAACGAAGTCCAAAAATTATGATTCCAGTGCCATTAGAACCGTATTTCATAATACATAAATCTAGACTTCAGAAAATACATTTTATTCTTTATTAAGGTTTGGTTACAGCCAACTGAAGTTGGCTGAAAATGCTAATCAGCCTGTTGTTTCTAGCTTAAATGTTACTAAAACGCACACATACGATCACCATAAATATAAAATAAAAGATGATCAAAGAAGCTTACTACTAACTTTGAAGCTAAGGAAGAAACACTAGAGATATTGGGTGGATAAAAGCACACAAGAGAGGTCCTTCAAGTTCCGTGAGCACCGAGCTTCGTTAATCACCTTGTTACACCTTGGTATGGTATTGAAATACTTGAATCAAAAAAAAAAAGATGTGTATTGTAGGGTGTTCGGCCGAGCTTTACTTTGAGGAAGGAAGGAATTGTTTTGAGTTGTTGATTGGTGGGAGTGATTAGTTGATGGTGGTGATGGTTATAAGTATTCAAATTCTATTGTACATGGGGTCTTGTGTTACCCAAAGTACCAACCAAATCAACTCCAACCCAAGAAAAGATTAGTGGAAGATTTGTGAAGATATACATCAATTCTTATGGGGCCATGTTTGAACCGAAATCAGCCAAAGGAAAGGAAAAAAAATGGTGAAGTGATGGTGGTGCATTAGTTGGTGGTTTATAATCATGTCCCTAATGTCTAAAGGTAAAGGTGTCTCCACTAGTGCAAACATAATCATAGTAAATCCCAATGTAGAATTTCTAGGGATTTTGGAAGATTTAAACAAATATTGTGATGATTATGGTGGTGTCTATCTAAAAATGGTGACCGAAATTTATATATGGGGGAGGGCTCCATGTGAAAATTTTTTATATAAATATGCCATAAGTAGGCTAAAACGGGTGTTTAACTGGACACCGGGTATTTTATCTAGCGTTTAAATCCCGGTTTATGGCGTTCTAAATTATTTTTATTATTCTATAAAAATAAACTTTCCAAAATATTACTGAAATAAATTTCAGTTGCCAAGACTGGTTGCGTTGTCCGCGTTTCGCAGTAGAAGCACTGTGTCGCGCAGAAATACGCGGTACGCGCTTAAACTTGAAAAATAACGTTTTTAGGCGTTTTAATTTATTTTTCAACATGGACCTGATTAAAATAAATTTTTAATCATAACAGAATATTTTTGGAATTTAAATATTATCCGAGCGTCACCAACGTTCTTTTCGCAGTTTTATCGTAAATAGTCCTTTAGTTCAAATAAACGTGTTTTTACCATACCGAATCCTTCGAAACTTATTTATAAGTTATGTAAAGGATATTTAGGGTATGTTTGGCTTACGTCACAGTTCCGGAGTGTACGTCATGTTAAACAGATTGCGTTTATGCACTAGTTTGCGTATAACCTTCCAGAAAGTGATTTAAAGCTTGAAACCGGAATCGAATCAAATTGTAAAATTTATTAAACACCATTACACATATAATAACACTAAAGCACATTGTTTTATTGATAACTGACATTGTTTTACATTACACGATGATTACAGAACACAGTTGTCACAGTCTCCCCTACTTTAGGAAATTTCGTCCTGAAATTTTATTTAGAGGGATCTTGTGAAAACAAATGCTGATATTTCGCCTTTATCTGGTCCTTACGTTCCCAAGTAAACTCAGGGCCATGTTTGGATTCCCAGCGAACTTTGACCAAATGAATCCGTTTGTTCTTCAACTGTTTGTATGTACGTTCCACTATCTCCACATGTTTCTCGACAAAGTGCATCGTTTCATCAATTTGAAT
Source organism: Helianthus tuberosus (assembly GCA_030545235.1). NCBI lineage: Eukaryota > Viridiplantae > Streptophyta > Magnoliopsida > Asterales > Asteraceae > Helianthus > Helianthus tuberosus. The sequence goes on from JARYGA010037224.1 coordinate 26,009, forward strand.
CTCGTCGAGAGGAATGTGAAGGTCAGAATCAGCTAAACACTTTCGCAAATTGGAAACATGAAAAGTCGGATGAACATTTCCAAGCTCTGGAGGTAGTTCTAGTCGATAGGCAACCTTTCCAATTCTTTCAACAATCTTAAATGCTCCAACATATCATGGTGCAAGTTTTCCTTTCTTTCCAAATCTCACCACTCCCTTTCAAGGTGAAACCTTGAGTAGGACACGGTCTCCAATTTGAAATTCCATGCGCTTGCGTCCCAAATCTGCATAAATCTTTTGACGGCTTCTAGCGGTCACAAGATTATCGCGGATTTTCTTGATTTTGTCTGTTGTTTCCAGAATGAGCTCAGGTCCAGTAAGCTGAGCTTCACCGATCTCATTCCAATAGACGGGTGAAATACCATCCAAATTTTATTGTGTAAAAATATCGGGGTCCAGTTCATTACCAATATTTTATAGAAATTCATTTACCGGACTGAAATCAGATTCGTCACTTTCTGACTGCAGTTCACGGAAAAATTCATTTAAAATTTATTGTAAGTCCGATTGATGAAATTCCAGTGGGAGAATTACTACGACATCAGTGGTCATCTACAGTACCAATTTTAAGAGTTAATTCTTCTTAGAACTCACGTTATGACTAAAAACATTTCGCCCATTTACTGCAATAAAAACTCAGCTTAAGTTGCTGTTACTAAAATGGTCTTTAAAAATAGTAAACGAAGTCCAAAAATTATGATTCCAGTGCCATTAGAACCGTATTTCATAATACATAAATCTAGACTTTAGAAAATACATTTTATTCTTTATTAAGGTTTGGTTACAGCCAACTAAAGTTGGCTGAAAATGCTAATCAGTATGTTGTTTCTAGCTTAAATGTTACTAAAACGCACACATACGATCACCATAAATATAAAATAAAAGATGATCAAAGAAGCTTACTACTAACTTTGAAGCTAAGGAAGAAACACTAGAGATATTGGGTGGATAAAAGCACACAAGAGAGGTCCTTCAAGTTCCGTGAGCACCGAGCTTCGTTAATCACCTTGTTACACCTTGGTATGGTATTGAAATACTTGAATCAAAAAAAAAAAAAGATGTGTATTGTAGGGTGTTCGGCCGAGCTTTACTTTGAGGAAGGAAGGAATTGTTTTGAGTTGTTGATTGGTGGGAGTAATTAGTTGATGGTGGTGATGGTTATAAGTATTCAAATTCTATTGTACATGGGGTCTTGTGTTACCCAAAGTACCAACCAAATCAACTCCAAACCCAAGAAAAGATTAGTGGAAGATTTGTGAAGATATACATCAATTCTTATGGGGCCATGTTTGAACCGAAATCAGCCAAAGGAAAGGAAAAAAATGGTGAAGTGATGGTGGTGCATTAGTTGGTGGTTTATAATCATGTCCCTAATGTCTAAAGGTAAAGGTGTCTCCACTAGTTCAAACATAATCATAGTAAATCCCAATGTACAATTTCTAGGGATTTTAGAAGATTTAAACAAATATTGTGATGATTATGGTGGTGTCCATCTAAAAATGGTGACCGAAATTTATATATGGGGGAGGGCTCCATGTGAATTTTTTTTATATAAATATGCCATCAGTAGGCTAAAACGGGTGTTTAACTGGATACCGGGTATTTTATCTAGCGTTTAAATCCCAGTTTATGGCGTTCTAAATTATTTTTATTATTCTATAAAAATAAACTTGCCAAAATATTACTGAAATAAATTTCAGTTGCCAAGACTGGTTGCGTTGTCCGCGTTTCGCAGTAGAAGCACTGTGTCGGGCAGAAATACGCGGTACGGGCTTAAACTTGAAAAATAACGTTTTTAGGCGTTTTAATTTATTTTTCAACATGGACCTGATTAAAATAAATTTTTAATCATAACAGAATATTTTTGGAATTTAAATATCATCCGAGCGTCACCAACGTTCTTTTCGCAGTTTTATCGTAAATAGTCCTTTAGTTCAAATAAACATGTTTTTACCATACTGAATCCTTCGAAACTTATTTCTAAGTTATGTAAAGGATATTTAGGGTATGTTTGGCTTACGTCACAGTTCCGGAGTGTACGTCATGTTAAACAGATTGCGTTTATGCACTAGTTTGCGTATAACCTTCCAGAAAGTGATTTAAAGCTTGAAACCGGAATCGAATCAAATTGTAAAATATATTAAACACCATTACACATATAATAACACTAAAGCACATTGTTTTATTGATAACTGACATTGTTTTACATTATACGATGATTACAGAATACAGTTGTCACAGTCTCCCCAACTTTAGGAAATTTCGTCCCGAAATTTTATTTAGAGGGATCTTGTGAAAACAAATGCGGATAATTCGCCTTCATCTGGTCCTTATGTTCCCAAGTAAACTCAGGGCCACGTTTGGATTCCCAGCGAACTTTGACCAAATGAATCCGTTTGTTCTTCAACTGTTTGTATGTACGTTCCACTATCTCCACATGTTTCTCGACAAAGTGCATCGTTTCATCAATTTGAATCTCGTCGAGAGGAATGTGAAGGTTAGAATTAGCTAAACACTTTCGCAAATTGGAAACGTGAAAAGTCGGATGAACATTTCCAAGCTCTGGAGGTAGTTCTAGTCGATAGGCAACCTTTCCAATTCTTTCAACAATCTTAAATGGTCCAACATATCGTGGTGCAAGTTTTCCTTTCTTTCCAAATCTCACCACTCCCTTCCAAGGTGAAACCTTGAGTAGGACACGGTCTCCAATTTGAAATTCCATGGGCTTGCGTCCCAAATCTGCATAAATCTTTTGACGGCTTCTAGCGGTCACAAGATTATCGCGGATTTTCTTGATTTTGTCTGTTGTTTCCAGAATGAGCTCAGGTCCAGTAAGCTGAGCTTCACCGATCTCATTCCAACAGACGGGTGAAATACCATCCAAATTTTATTGTGTAAAAATATCGGGGTCCAGTTCATTAGCAATATTTTATAGAAATTCATTTACCGGACTGAAATCAGATTCGTCACTTTCTGACTGCAGTTCACGGAAAAATTCATTTAAAATTTATCGTAAGTCCGATTGATGAAATTCCAGTGGGAGAATTACTACGACATCAGTGGTCATCTACAGTACCAATTTTAAGAGTTAATTCTTCTCAGAACTCAAGTTATGACTAAAAACATTTCACCCATTTACTACAGTAAAAACTCAACTTAAGTTGCTGTTACTAAAATGGTCTTTAAAAATAGTAAACGAAGTCCAAAAATTATGATTCCAGTGCCATTAGAACCGTATTTCATAATACATAAATCTAGACTTCAGAAAATACATTTTCTTCTTTATTAAGGTTTAGTTACCACCAACTGAAGTTGGCTGAAAATGCTAATCAGCATGCTGTTTCTAGCTTAAATGTTACTAAAACGCACACATACGATCACCATAAATATAAAATAAAAGATGATCAAAGAAGCTTACTACTAGCTTTGAAGCTAAGGAAGAAACACTAGAGATATTGGGTGGATAAAAGCACACAAGAGAGGTCCTTCAAGTTCCGTGAGCACCGAGCTTCGTTAATCACCTTGTTACACCTTGGTATGGTATTGAAATACTGGAATAAAAAAAAAAAGATGTGTATTGTAGGGTGTTCGGCCGAGCTTTACTTTGAGGAAGGAGGGAATTGTTTTGAGTTGTTGATTGGTGGGAGTGATTAGTTGATGGTGGTGATGGTTATAAGTATTCAAATTCTATTGTACATGGGGTCTTGTGTTACCCAAAGTACCAACCAAATCAACTCCAAACCCAAGAAAAGATTAGTGGAAGATTTGTGAAGATATACATCAATTCTTATGGGGCTATGCTTGAACCGAAATCAGTGAAAGGAAAGGAAAAAAAATGGTGAAGTGATGGTGGTGCATTAGTTGGTGGTTTATAATCATGTCCCTAATGTCTAAAGGTAAAGGTGTCTCCACTAGTGCAAACATAATCATAGTAAATCCCAATGTAGAATTTCTAGGGATTTTGGAAGATTTAAACAAATATTGTGATGATTATGGTGGTGTCTATCTAAAAATGGTGACCGAAATTTATATATGGGGGAGGGCTCCATGTGAAAATTTTTTATATAAATATGCCATAAGTAGGCTAAAACGGGTGTTTAACTGGACACCGGGTATTTTATCTAGCGTTTAAATCCCGGTTTATGGCGTTCTAAATTATTTTTATTATTCTATAAAAATAAACTTTCCAAAATATTACTGAAATAAATTTCAGTTGCCAAGACTGGTTGCGTTGTCCGCGTTTCGCAGTAGAAGCACTGTGTCGCGCAGAAATACGCGGTACGCGCTTAAACTTGAAAAATAACGTTTTTAGGCGTTTTAATTTATTTTTCAACATGGACCTGATTAAAATAAATTTTTAATCATAACAGAATATTTTTGGAATTTAAATATTATCCGAGCGTCACCAACGTTCTTTTCGCAGTTTTATCGTAAATAGTCCTTTAGTTCAAATAAACGTGTTTTTACCATACCGAATCCTTCGAAACTTATTTATAAGTTATGTAAAGGATATTTAGGGTATGTTTGGCTTACTTCACAGTTCCGGAGTGTACGTCATGTTAAACAGATTGCATTTATGCACTAGTTTGCGTATAACCTTCCAGAAAGTGATTTAAAGCTTGAAACCGGAATCGAATCAAATTGTAAAATTTATTAAACACCATTACACATATAATAACACTAAAGCACATTGTTTTATTGATAACTGACATTGTTTTACATTACACGATGATTACAGAACACAGTTGTCACAGTCTCCCCTACTTTAGGAAATTTCGTCCTGAAATTTTATTTAGAGGGATCTTGTGAAAACAAATGCTGATATTTCGCCTTTATCTGGTCCTTACGTTCCCAAGTAAACTCAGGGCCACGTTTGGATTCCCAGCGAACTTTGACCAAATGAATCCGTTTGTTCTTCAACTGTTTGTATGTACGTTCCACTATCTCCACATGTTTCTCGACAAAGTGCATCGTTTCATCAATTTGAATCTCGTCGAGAGGAATGTGAAGGTCAGAATCAGCTAAACACTTTCGAAAATTGGACACGTGAAAAGTCGGATGAACATTTCCAAGCTCTGGAGGTAGTTCTAGTCGATAGGCAACCTTTCCAATTCTTTCAACAATCTTAAATGGTCCAACATGTCGTGGTGCAAGTTTTCCTTTCTTTCCAAATCTCACCACTCCCTTCCAAGGTGAAACCTTGAGTAGGACACGGTCTCCAATTTGAAATTCCATGGGCTTGCGTCCCAAATCTGCATAAATCTTTTGACGGCTTCTAGCGGTCACAAGATTATCGCGGATTTTCTTGATTTTGTCTGTTGTTTCCAGAATGAGCTCAGGTCCAGTAAGCTGAGCTTCACCGATCTCATTCCAACAGACGGGTGAACGACATTTTCGACCGTAGAGAGCTTTGAATGGTGCCATCTTAATGCTAGCATGATAACTATTATTGTATGAGAACTCGATCAATGGAAGATGAGAATCCCAATTACCACCAAAGTCTATCACGCATGCTCTAAGCATATCCTCCAAAGTTTGAATCGTTCTCTCAGATTGACCATCTGTTTGGGGATGATAAGCAGTGCTTAGATTTAGTTGGGTCCCCAAAGCAGATTGCATGGTCTTCCAAAAATGAGATGAAAATCGAGCATCACGATCAGAAATGATATCCAAAGGAACGCCATGTCGTGATACAATCTCGTCTACGTAGATCTTGGCAAGCTTTTCAGCAGAGAAATCCTCACGGATTGGTAAGAAGTGAGGAGATTTTGTCAAACGATCAACTACAACCCAAATAGCATCATGACCTTTAGACGTACGCGGTAACTTAGTGATGAGATCCATTGCAATGTTCTCCCACTTCCAAACCGGTATCTCTGGTTGTACAAGCAAACCAGAAGGTCGTTGATGTTCAGCCTTGACTTTGAAACAAGTTAGGCATTTTGATACATACAAGGCAACATCCTTCTTCATACCAGGCCACCAGAACTTAGTACGAAGATCCTTGTACATTTTATCAGCACCAGGGTGGATAGAATATCGAGACTTGTGAGATTCGTCCATTACTAAGGTGCGAAGATCGTCCTGATTCGGAATCCACAAACGATTCTCAAAATAGAGTAAACCATCGTCTTTCCTTTCGAGTTTAAGCTCAAGTTGAAGTGGTAGCCCATATTTCAATAAGTCATTGATCACACAAGATCGTTGAGTTTGAAGAACACGAGATTGAATATCATATAGGGTTCGAACAGAATGAAGCTTGACTCGTTCCTTTCGACTAAGCGCATCGGCTATGACATTCGCCTTACCAGGATGGTAGCAGATATCGCAATCATAATCGTTTAAGAGTTCAACCCAACGTCGTTGCCTCATGTCCAGCTCCTTCTGATTGAGAATATGCTGGAGACTTTTGTGGTCTGTGAAAACCACACACTTCGTTCCATAGAGATAGTGTCTCCAGATTTTAAGTGCGAAAACCACAGCTCCTAATTCAAGATCATGAGTCGTATAGTTCTTCTCGTGAATTTTCAGCTGTCTAGACGCATAAGCTATGACTTTACCTCATTGCATAAGTGTTAGGAAACTTTATTTGTAAGTATTGAAGAAAAACACAATCAACTGGATCTATGAAGAGATCACAGTCCTGAAGATCACGAACTAGAAAAAGAAGATCAGATGGGACAACCGGAATACATAGCATCTACTTCAAAGAATCACATGTTGATCAAGAGCTGAATTGGATTATCAGAAGAGGTCATTTCTGATGGATCTGATGATATTTCTGATGAAATATCATCAGTATCTGACGATTCTCATCATCAAGGATTTTCTGATGATTTGTTCATCAGAATTTCTGATGAAGTGGTTTATCAGAATTTCTGATGAAATAACCCACTTGTCTGAAATTGGCTCTGTGATATCATGATGAAAAAGGCAACTTGAACGTTGGAATCAATGAATATGTCAATTGGCTACTTTTTGAATGAATTATTGTATGAATAAACTATTGTTTATTCATACACCAAGCCGTCTATAAATAGAAGGCTAAACCAGGAGAAGCAAAGTGAGTTTGAAGCTTAGCATTCACACATACATCTAAACTCCATTGCTCTCTCCCCCACAGAATTCAAGATTCGTTTGTATTAGATAATAATCTTACAATCACCTTGTAAACCATTTTGTTTCAAAGTGATATAAACTTGATAATTCTGTAGGTCTTGTTTCTTGAAAGTCTGATTTCCATTTCCGTACATCTTTTTCACATCTACTGAAATAACTTGCCATATTACGTGAAAAGAAGTTGTTTTGAGCCTGAACTGGGTCTAACAATTGGTATCAGAGCAGATTGAATAAACTATTTTCAAACGATCAATCGCTCATCTTCTTTTCTCTAAATATGGCCAACTTTCAATCCTGGAATAATGCTTTTAACATTGGTTCTATGTCTAAACCTCCGACTCTGGTCAGAGAGGAATACCCCCAGTGGAAAATCAGGATGGTCAATTTCCTTAATGGTCATGACCGAGCTCTGTTTCAATCCATTGAAAGGGGTCCACATACACCAATGACTGATATACATGCTATTCCAGCAACTGACCAATCACCAGCAATCCCTGCCTCCCGCGCTTCCAAAAGTGAAATAAACTGGAGTGCGGAAGACAAGGAACTGGTGGCTGGGGATGAAAGGGCAAAGTCACTTTTAATTATGGCCATCCCCAATGACATATTTTCACAAGTTGACGCATGTGCATCAGCTAAGGAAATATGGGATCAGTTGGAAAATCTTTGTGAAGGAGGAGAAAGGATGAGAAGAAACAAGAGAACAAATAATGTCTCATCTTATGAAAGGTTAAAAAGTTTGCCAAATGAAAGGTTAAATGATACATATCAAAGATTTACAAAACTTTTAAACGGGCTAAAGAAATTTGGTATAACAAAATCAAACGATGAAAGAAACATAAAATTTCTTGATGCCCTTCCTAGAGAATGGAGAAGTCTAACCATGACTTTATCATCAACCTTAGAACTAGGAAACATGAGTCTTCATGACTTATACAGCATCTTGATCCCTAGAGAGGAATAAATATTTGAAGAAACCATTCAAAGAGGGGGATCTTTAGCTCTAATCTCAAACTCACAAAGATCAACAACAACAAATGATCCACAACCATCAAACAGTCAAAATCTTGAAACTTCTAATGCATCATCAGACTTTTCAGCATTTGCTGAAGCAATAGCACTGCTCACCAAAACATTTGAGCAGAGGTTGAGGGGAAGTAACCAGAGATACCAGAGGAGTGACAAAGGAAGGATGGAAGATCTAAAGAAGAGTTTAGATCTAAGGATAAAGGGAAGGCTGAAGTTGTGTGTTACAAGTGCAAGCAAAGAGGTCATTATGCATCAGAATGCAAGACCAAAAAGCTGAAGGATGTTGCCTATTATGAGCAAAAGCTTGAAGAAGCAAAGAAGCAGCAACAAGTAAGCTTAATTGCTGGAACAGATATATGGTTATCTGATGATTCTTCTGATGAAGAAGAAGAAGAATTGGCAAATTTTTGCCTCATGGCACTCTCTGAAGGACTACCAGAAACTTCAGAACAAAAGGTAAATTTAGACAATCTTGATCTTGAACAAAAACTAAACAAGCTCATGTCAGATTTTCTAAATCTGCAAGAAAAACATCAATCAGATATTAGAAAATCTGATGAGTTGCAAAGGACTTTGAATAAAATCATTCTTGAAAACCAACATCTTAAAGAGGACAGTTTAGATCAAAGAGCAAAAATTGAGTTTTATGAAAATGAAAGAAAATATCTTTACAAGAAAATCAATGACAAAGAAATCAACGTAAGAGGTTTTCAACAGGCTAAAGAATTCATAAATTTTATTGAGTCCACACCAAAGAACAAAGGAGAGGGTTTAGGCTATACAAGTACTACAAGATCAAATAGAAATAAACCCACTATCTTTGTAAAAGCAACTCATCAGATTTCTGATAATTTAGTATCAGAATCTGAATCTGAATCTTGCAAATCAATCTGTTCTAAATATTCTTTTGACAAACCAAACTTCAAAACAAACAAGAGTGAATGCAGTCAAGAATCTGTAAAAACTCCAGAAGCAGTTCACTCATCTTTTCAAACTTATCCAATCATTCCATCACAAGAGGAACTATCAGAAAATTCTGATAACTCTTGTATGTGTGTTGACATACTGAAGCTTGTCCAACACCATCTTCAAAAGAAAAATGTAAAATCTGTTAATGGCTCAGCATATAACAGAGTTTCTGATGCAAAACCAAGAAGAAATAAAAATAAAGTGTTTCAAATTTCATCAGAAACAGTACCCAAGCATGCCTGGGTACCAAAAACCCTCTAATCATTTCATTTCAGGACCATCATGTGCAGCAGATCTGGTACTGCGACTCAGGAAGCTCCAAGCAAATGACTGGGGACAGGAGCTTACTCAGCAACTTTGTTTCAAAGCTGGGTAGAATGGTAAATTTTGGAAATGGAGTAAAAGGGAGGATAATGGGATATGGTTGCATAAAATATGGATGTTTGACCATAGAGAAAGTAGCCTATGTTGAAGGCTTAAAGTATAATTTGCTGAGTTGTGGTCAATTCTGTGACAAAGGTTTTCAGGTAACCTTTTTACCAGAAAAATGCTTGTTAATAGGTATAGATGATAACAAAATTTATTTAAGTGGGAAAAGGATAAGAAAATCAATCTACTATTTTGACTTCAAAGAAGAAAGTGAACATCCAAAACTATGTTTATTTTCAAAACATAACAAAGGTAGTAGTTGGTTATGGCACAAAAGGCTTGCTCATTTAAATTTCAAAAACCTAAGCATATTAGCAAGCAAAGGTCTGGTAAAAGGATTACCTTTGATATCCTCAAAGAAGGATAAAATTTGTGAAGCATGTGAAATGGGAAAATCCAAAAGAAGCTCACACAAATCAATTTCTGAGTCTTCTATTTCACAAAATTTGGAACTTTTACACATGGATTTGTGTGGACCCATCAGTACAGAAAGTTTTTCTGGAAAGAAATACATACTAGTAATAGTGGATGACTTCTCCAGGTACACATGGGTAGAATTTTTGAGAAAGAAGAGTGAAACTCCTGATCTGATCATTAATTTTATTAAGAAAATTGAAAATCTGTTAAAACTAACAGTGAGAAGGATCAGATCAGACAATGGAACAGAATTTAAAAATGCAAAAATTGAGAATTTCTTAGTAAGTAAAGAAATTTCTCATGATTTTTCTGCTCCAAGAACACCCTAACAGAATGGTGTGGTTGAAAGAAGGAATAGGACCTTGGTAGAAGCTGCCAAAACCATGCTTGCTTATGCTAAATTGCCCACTCACTTTTGGGCAGAAGCTATAGCAAATGCATGTTTTACACAAAACAGATCCATAATCAACAAAAGGCACAACAAAACACCTTACAACATTATAAATGGAAGAATACCAAGTATAAAATTTTTGCATACATTTGGTTGTAGATGTTTTGTTTTTAATGATTTTGAAAGCCTTGAAAAATTTGACAGAAAAGCAGAAAAAGGCATTTTTCATGGTTACTCTTTGTCCTCAAAAGCATACAGAGTTTTTATTCTCAATACCAGGACCATCAGAGAAAGTTTGTATGTCTCATTCGATGACTCATCAGAAACATAGGTTTCTGATGAGTACATAAAAGAAATAAACTTTTCTGACAAACAAGAAAATTATGAACATCTCTTTGAAATATTAAATGAAGATTTCCTAGAACATGATAATGCCTACAAAAATAAATCAAAAGATTATTCATGTTCTAACCCTGCAGATCAAGTATGTAGTACATCAGAAATCTAGATTTCTGATACTTTTCAGACAAATGTAGCACCTGATCAGGGGGAAACTTCAAATCCATCAGAACCAACAACATTTCACAACAAGTTAAGATGGATCAAAGGACATGTTCATTCTGACATCATAGGCAATCCTGCAGATGGTGTCAGAACAAGATCTGCCACTGCACATGCGTGTGCATTCTCTGGGTTCTTAAGCAAGATAGAACCCAAATCTGTCAAGGAAGCTCTAAATGACCCAGACTGGATTCAAGCCATGCAAGAAGAGCTTGATCAATTTGAAAGGAGCAAGGTATGGGATCTGGTACCCAAGCCAAATGACAAATCTGTCATAGGCTCAAAATGGGTGTTCAGAAACAAATCTGATGAGAATGGCGTAATCACCAGGAACAAAGCAAGGTTAGTGGTCAAGGGTTACTGTCAACAAGAAGGTATTGATTATGACGAAACCTTTGCACCAGTAGCTAGATTAGAAGCTGTAAGAATTTTTCTTGCTTATGCTGCATCTAAAGATTTAAAAGTTTATCAAATGGATGTAAAATCAGCTTTTCTGAATGGTAAAATTGAGGAAGAAGTTTATGTGCATCAACCAGAAGGCTTTGTTGATCCAAAATTTCAAAATCATGTTTATAGATTAAATAAAGCCTTGTATGGGTTGAAGCAAGCTCCTAGAGCCTGGTATGAAACCTTATCAAACTTCTTACTCAATTCTGGGTTTACCAAAGGAACAATTGACACCATTCTTTTTCTCAAAACACACAAAGGTCACACTTTGCTGGTCCAGATATATGTTGATGACATTATATTTGGATCAACAAATGAAAAATTTTGTGACAAATTTCAAAAATTGATGACCAGCCACTTTGAAATGAGTATGATGGGTGAGTTAACCTTTTTCTTAGGGTTACAGGTAAAACAAAGAATTGATGGAATATTTTTGAGTCAATCAAAATATGTGAAAACAATTCTACAAAAATACTCACTTGAAAACTGCTCTGTTTCAAAAACTCCCATGGCAACAGGGAACAAGTTAGATTCTGATAAAAATGGTATAAATGTTGATATTAAAACCTATAGAGAGATGATAGGATCACTGCTTTATTTAACTGCAAGCAGACCAGATATCATGTTTGCAACATGTTTTCTGGCCAGATATCAATGTGATCCTAAAGAATCCCATCTGAAAGCTGTAAAAAGGGTTTTTAAATATCTCAAAGGCACATCAGAAATTGGTCTCTGGTATCCAAAGGATACAAACCTTGAATTAATTGCATACACAGATGCAGATTATGCAGGGTGCAAAATTGACAGGAAAAGCACATCTGGTGCCTGTCAACTTTTGGGAGAAAAATTGGTATGTTGGGCGAGCAAGAAACAAGACTGTGTTGCCACATCAACAGCAGAATCAGAATATGTAGCAGCAGCAAGTTGCTATTCACAAGTGCTGTGGATGCAAACTCAACTGAAAGATTATGGAGTAACTCTGACAAGAATTCCAATTCTATGTGACTCAAAGAGTGCCATTGCAATAACTGAAAATCCTGTTCATCACTCAAGAACCAAACACATAGATGTCAGATACCACTTCATAAAAGATCATGTGGAGAAAGGTAACATTGAAATGTATTTTGTTCCAACTGAAAATCAAATTGCTGATATATTCACAAAACCTCTTGATGAAAAGAGACACAATTTTTTAATCAGCAAACTAGGCATGGTTAATCTAAATGATGAAGATTTCTCAGAAAACTCAAAAACACAAATTGAAGACCAACTTGTTGAAAATCAAAATTCTGATATTCATAGAACAAATCAAATAGTTTCTGATAAAACAATCCATCAATCTGATGGAACACAAGAAAATCTGATGAACTATCAATAAATGATAGTTTATCAGATATTCTGAAGAAATATCAGGATATCTGGTAAAAGTACCAAAAGTTCTGATATAAAATCAGAAATTATGATTGAAACATCAGGATAATCTGTAAAAATACATCCTCATGCACATTCCACATATTGTAATTACTTATTTTCGTGTATTTTTTTTGTTTTGTTTTGTGTTTTTAATTTAAAAAAAAAACTGATGAAATATATATATCATTATGAGAAATATCTGGAGAGACACACAAAGGGTTTCGATTGGACCTTTTAAAAAGGGGTCCCACATAGAGAAAAGGTGCAAGTTGGAAACTAGTGTTTATCTGCAAAATCTTTGAAGTCTCTAAGTATCTTTAAAAGGATATACATTAAATTAGAGATAAATCAAAGGTTTTTCAAAAACGGTTGTTTCCTTAAAGGATTAAAACATCTTAAAGGTGTCATTAATCACCCTGAACTCAAACAACCCACGACAAACACTCAAAAATCTCTGTCGATACACCCTATAAATACCTCATTCAAAAACAGAGTCTTTCATCTTCAACCTTCAAATTCAAAACCCTAAAACCCTTTTCCAAAAACGAAACCCAAATTCTCAATGGCTGTTGTCAACATCAACATACCTCAAATTAAACACCCAGTTCCTTTCATCACTGAAGATGAATTTCTTCCATTAAAGAGCAACAATGAAGCAATGAATGATAACATCGAAGAATATGATATGAAGTGTCAAATTCTCATTGAATTTCTAACAAGATGCCCGTTAGCTCAAGCTCTTACAAAGACCAGAGAGGTACCACAAGAAATCATACAACAAGTTGTAAAAACTCTCAAAATCTCAAGTCAAACTGAGCTAACAGCACATGTATGGGGAAATATCTTCATTAAAATTTCACCAGAAAAGATAAGGGAATGTTTGGAGCTACCCTTACATAAGAACTTTGAAAAGTCACCAGAAAGAGAAGATATGTTTTCACAACTTGATGCTGTAATGGGATACAAAACAAAGATTTCAACAATCAATAAATTCAAGAGAAACAAGCTACCTGCCTTCTGGCAAGTCTTAATGGAAATTCTGAACAAGTGTCTATCGTCAAAGATTGGAGGTACAGATCAGATAAATATGAACATTCTAACAATCATGTTCAGTCTAATTAATGGATTGAACATTGATTATGGAGCAGAAATATTTATTCTGATCAGGAGATCAATTCTGACCAAAGATGGTAGAATAGATTCACATCTACCCTTTCCAAGATTTCTATCTATCATAATTTCTGATGCTTTTCTGAAAAGAAACATGGCAATACCAGCATCAGAAAATATGTGGAAGACAGAAATTATGAAACCTTGGAATGCTGTAGGGTCTTGGAAGTCAGATTATGATGTACCTGCTCTGACAGAAAAAATGATGAGTATTATACCAGAAGAATCACCATACAGAGCAGAATACCTGAAAATGTTGAACAAAAAGTCAGAAAGAAAAGGAGTTTTTGAACAAGTGTCCCATATGGAGCATGATGCACAGGAGTCAAGCACACCAAGAATGGAACAGCAGGATGAATCTGATCCTCATCTAGCTGATAAAGATATAAATGTGAATCCTGTGGCTGAAGGTCATCATGCTGAAGACTCACACATTGGAGAAACAGGTGCACAACAGTCTAAAATAAACATATTTTATGATTCTGAGAATGATTCTGATGAATCAATTCAAGGAAAACATGAAATCTTACTTAGAGATACTATTTCTTCAAAACAAGATGTGAGTAAAACAAAAGACTCATTTTCTGAATCAGATTATGAGGAGGAAAATGTAGTAACAACAGGTGGAGATCAGCCTGCTGATCAAGGAAACCTGGATGAGAAAACAAAAAGTTTCTCAACAACTCATGGAGAACCTGAAAAGGTTCAAGGATATGAGGAAACCCAGAACTTGAATTTGTTTCAATTTTCTGGTGAGGATATAGGGAATTTGAATTCGTCCAATCGTTTTAACCTTAAAACAGCAGAGAATGTGTTTTCTGCTGGTGGTAGAAGAGAAACATCTGTTGTTTTTCCAATTTCCCAAGAACATCAATCTATGTCACCTAAACAATTTCAAAAAGAACCTGAAGATAAAGCTGCTACTGTGAAAACAGCAACAGAAGAAAAACTTGATCTAATACTAGAAGAAATCAGAAATCAAAAGTTAGAGATCAAGTTTTTGTCAGAAACTGTCAAAGCTGTGCAGAAGCAAACTGAAGACAATACTGCAACTCTCAACAAATTGCAAAAATCATCAGAAAACAAAGAAAGCTCATTAGAAATTGAGAAAGCTATCAAGGAACTGAATGATATCAAGAAAAAGATGGCTGAGGGTGCAACTGCAGGAGAAAGCTCAAGTTCAGGGAAACTTCTTGAAGAAATACAGTTCCTCAGAGCCAACACAGCAGGATGACTGAGGCTTTTAAGAAACTGTTGATGGAATTAGCTGCACAAAGAAATCAAGAAAATCAAGAGTTACAGAAAATGAAGAAACAAGAGGAAACAAATACTCAAGCTCTTACTAATGTTCATCTATTAGTTAAGAGATTGCAGTATAATGTTGCCAGACTAGCAAATATTGATCTTCATGAACTGAAAGCCCCAATTCCACAAGAAAGACAAGCAAGAAGATCAGAAACTTCTCAAAAACAACCAGAAATTGTTCAACAATCGCAAACCAAACCAACAGAAACCTCAACAGCTCAAAAACAGAAGAAACCCATGGGTCCACCTCAAGATAAACAGAAGATGTAACACCTGTGCCTCCACGGCCATCAAACAAATACCAAACCAATGAAATATTATATTTCATACTTGGTATTTGTAAAAATATGTGTATCATTTGCACATATCAATTCTCGTTCAATTTCAAACTCTAAATCGCTTTCTGGAAGGTTATACGTGCACGGATGCGTAAATATAACCAATTTAATGCAACAAACACTCCGTAATAGTGACATAGGCTTAACATACCTTAAATAACCTTTACATAACTTAGAAATAAGTTTTGAAGGCTTTGGTATGGCAAAATCAAGTTAAATCGCTTACAGGGACTAAAGTTGACAAACTGCGAAAGTATGCCAATTTGAACTGTAACAGACATTCCGGAACATGACCATAAGTTAAACACACCATAAATATCCTTTACATAGCTTAGAAATAGGCTTTAAGGGGTTCGGTGTGCTAAAATTAACTTTTGGGTCATTCAGGGACTAAAAGTGTAAAAAAGTGCACA
>JARYGA010037225.1:0-23886 GCA_030545235.1 Helianthus tuberosus
CATTTTGTCAATGGTTTCGAAGCGTTGGGTACCTTTAAAACCTAACTCTAGTAACATAAACAGACAGAGACGAAGACAATCGTCCTCGTCGTATTGTGCTCAGTCTGAATCAAAAGCATCTTCTACATGGTGTTGTTTTACATCGCATATCCCTGAGAAAATTCTTGATCTGAACGAATTAGGTGATCCATTAGATATCGTATTTGTGAACGGTCCAAATCTAAATCGGGTGATAAGACGAAACTGAATGGGGGTAAAATGCAGAAAATCATTCCCGAACACGTAAGTTATTCCATCGCTAGGATTAGCATTGGCCACCTGATGTCGTGAAACACAGAGCAAAAATGGGCTTTCACAAATCACAGACTCGAGATCCAAATAGTGACCGAAGAGCGTCTGCCTCAGCCTATGTTCTAAATTGCCTGTCATTTTCTTCTTGATTTTATCTAGAACTGTCCAAGCTGCTCTAACTCTAATTCTAGGAGCCTTAGCCTACATCAGTGGGATAATGAATTGTATAAGATGATATCCTTTAACAAACATTACAACAAAAAGTAAAAAAACGATAACAGTAACATAAATAATTAAAGAATTACCAGTTTAGTGGTAGTCGGAATAGTATTTTCCAGCATTGCAGCCGTCTCTTCTACCATGAATTCAATGTTAAAGTTTAGGATTGGGTCATCCTCCCACTAATTCTGATTCATTGTCCGTGTGTCTGTCACAACGAATGGTAAAAAACGGGTCGGATCGGGTCGGGAGAGTAACTGAATCCTAAAGAAAAACAAATCGGGTCGGATCGTGTTAGTTAGTGAGGAATGGTGGGTCAGAGCTCCGTCACTGGTGGTCCCTGTTACCCGCTTCGGAAGTGTCGAGAGGAAGAATGAAAACCACCACATGTGGTAGTCCCTGCAATGGGATACATCTAACCCCCAGAAGCATCACGGACTCCTCGTCGAATGCTAAGCCACATGGGATGCGTCTGTTAGAAGCTTTAAAGGTTTCCATTAATTTATGAGTCCGACCCATTATTTTAGGAGTCAGGAATGGCACACCCCAACCGATGGCGGAAACATCAGGGTGCGGCACTAGGCGAACCAGATTGCTCAAGAGAATCCATAACAACTATTAAATGGAAATATTTAAAAGATTTATTGTCCCATACCAATCAACAAACATTCCACAACAATTATTACAGATAGCGTGTCTCAAAAGCAAAACAAGTCCGACAACCTAGATTTCTATTTGTGGAGTTTCTAGACTGCCTATCTTGATTTCCAGCATAGCATAACATCAACCTGTCACATACGTTAAAATAAAGTCAATACATGAAATGTAAAGGTGAGTGCACAAGTTTGCATAGCATATAGTAGAGAAAGCGTTTTACGCATAACCATCATGTATCACGTAACGGGTGAAGCAAGTAACTATCACACAATGATTGCAACTTAACCACGAGACTGCATTGTAGAGTATGCGCGACGCATGTTCAGCGAACACGTGAAGTAAGGTGATGAGATCCATAGCAACCCCTGTCCACGACAGGTGCTGAGTCCAAACTATAGTACTATCGTTGCTAGAGGTGGTATAGTGTAACACTGTATAACCATAGTACAAGCATTCATAGATCACGTATAGCATGCGGGAGCGGTTAGCGTTAAAAGTGTTCGCATTGTGTGTTGTTGTGTTTTGATAGAGAACGTATATAACACCCAAAAGTGCGTTTAAAGAAAATGGGTTCAGGTATACTCACAGTAGGTGTTTAACAAGTAAACACAGAGTTGATTGGATTGAAGGGAGCGCAACGGAGTTAGCCTAAGCATAGAACAGTAGCGTAAGTGTTGAACAGTGCGTAAACAGAATGTTGGATGGTAGAGTGTTCGAATGATGATCCGGTCGAATGAGTATAACCCATCCGAGCGGATGACCATTCGAACGGATGTCCATTGGAATGAGTGTGTTTGCTTTGGAAAATTTTGAAAGTTTGAAGTTTAGTTAAATCGTTTAAACTTTGGAAATTATAAAGGGATAGTTAACCTGGTCGGATGGTCATTCGATCGGATGGTCATCCGATCGGATGTCTATTCGAGTGAGTGACCTGTTATTTGAGAAACTTCATAAAATTTCCTAAGTAAAAGTTGAAGTTTAACGGAGTTAACGGAGACGACGTGACGATGTGTCAAACAACGGAAACACACCAAGTCTAGCTCATTCGACTGAGTGGTCTCAGCCTGTTAGACCAGACTCACTGTTCTTGATGGAATTTCATGTTTAACCCGTTAATCGGTCATCTTTCCGGTGGACATCCGTTTTCAAGCCGGCTCTCAACTAGGAAATGAGTAGACAGTCTGAATGAACCCCGATTCCATCGGTTTTGAGTATTGAGATCTTGTTGAAAATAGTTGAAAAGTATTGAGTCCTGGTTGAGACTCGAGTTAAAACGTGTGGAAATCCTTTAGATCTGAACCAATCTTGATCAGATGGTGTTCCTTAACCGTTTTTGCCGGAGCAAACGGTGGAAACCACCTTCAAGAGGTCCAAATCAGTGATTTCAGAGGAAAAGTAAGTGTTTGTGTGTGATTTTGATGGAATAGATGATGTATAAGTGATTAGTGATGATGATTGTACAAGATTTGAGGAGAAATACTTACGAAATAGCCTTAAATCGCGAGTAAAAGTGACTGAGAGTGACTTGAGTGCGTGTGGTCGGATGGAGGTGTCAAATCAGTGAAAGAGAGGTGTACGGGTAGTATTTATAGTGTGAGAGCGAGAGTTAAGTCGGTGGAGAGAAGTGCGTTCGGTCGAATGGCATCCTGTCGGATGGCCATCCGATTAGATGGTCATCTGGATGGATGTCCATTCGATCGGATGTCCATTCGGACAGCCGTGTTGTGCGAGTTAGTTTTCCAACTTTCGTTTCGTGTGTTAAGCGTTGCGTTTAATCGAGTTGCGAGTGAGCATTTGAGCGTATAAGCGTTGCGTTGATCACCACATAACATTTAAACAAATAATCACACAAATAACACACAAAAGTAAATGCATAAAGTAAATCTACGTTTCGAGTTTGCATCGCGTTTGCGTTGAGTTTGTGTTGCGATAGCGTTTAGTCTAAACAAGCGATGTAATATGCGATAAAATGCGTTTAAATAGGGAGCGTTGTAAATAGCGTTTAAATGCGATAACTACGTTTTGAATAAGCGTTGTAATCAGCGTTTAAAATGCGTTGTAAAATATAGTTTAAACCCATTGCGGTAATCGAAATCTCGGGAGTACAAGCGTTTACGAGAAAAGATACGACAAGTAATGACCCGGAAAGTCGGGTTGTTACAAGGGACGCATGGGATGCGTCGAAAACGTCAAATCTCCATTAAATTGTTTTTTATTTAATTTTTTAATGCAAATTTTTTTTTATATAAGTAACTTTTTTTAGAAGTGTAAAAAAACTTAAAAAATCTATGGTTCCCTAAATTAATAAACGTATTCTTAGTAAAGCATATTTGAACGGAGGGGAAACGACTTAGCGGGTGAAGAATACTGCTCTCAACCGGCTAAAAAATCATCAAGTTGGATCCTTAATCAATGGAGGAAGCCGTTGAATGCAATAGAAAGCGGAACATCATCCAACGAAAACGTAAACCCCCCAAATATTGGAGAAGGAGATTGTCTACATAATAGACATAGCCTACATCAGCACAACCGCGGTAGATGGGCGATACCAGACGATGAAACAGAAAATTGGTCGAAAGATGTGCTTGAATTCTACAACAGAGGCGACGCGCCATTCTGTTATTCAGTTGGTTTTAATAGATCCGTACAGCTTGACAAAAACTTTTGAGGAACTTTATTGGGATTTCGTTTCAACGGCTATCTCAACGAAACAGTAAATTATATCAACAATTTTACGTAAACTATTTTTGTTAAAATATGTAACTAACACTACAATTTTTACAGCATATCGAAGCCTGGGTTGTAATACTGATGAATTGGAGAAGTAGAAAGTTTTATGAGTGTTTATTGGAATTGGTTCCGAAAAACGTGGCTACTTATTGTAACGGTAAATTAAGCCCGTTTCCTTCCTTTTTTGACATTGATTATGTTTTTTTTTCGATCCCGCTAGAAAATAAGGAGTGACTAATGCTACGTCTTGAGTTGGCAACCCAACAGCTGGTAATGTTCCCCGGTCAAGACATCTGTGCAAGCCAAAAATACAAACAAGTTGTCATCCCTAGGCTGACAAAAATATGTGTATATTTAGGAGTAGTATTAGTTAATATGCGCTATTGGAAAAAGACTGGAAAACCCAAAAAAATCATTTCATTCGAAATGAATGATGACTATGTGGTGTCCAACTGCTCCTTGTCTGGAAACGAAGCTGTGTATCTATGTTTGCTGATGGAGCATCTCGTTACAGATAAACCCATAAATCTCACCGGCGACATCAATCAAAAAATGAAGTCGTATAGAAGGTTCAAGGCAGATAATTTGTATTTCTGGCGTTGTTTACCACGTCCTAACGTTGTTTAATGTGGAATTTTTAATTTACTTTCGTGATCCTTTTAGTTTGTGTTCTTTATCTAATAATTCGTTTATAATTTAATAAATACTATAAAAATAACAAAATCACTAAATATACGGTACGAAAAAATTCGATACCGGTACCGGTTCAGTACTAGTACCCACTACCAAATGCTCATCCCTAAATAAGTTAGTCTAAATATATTTTCTTACTTTTTTTAATAGTATAATTTACAATTTATAAACTATGAGTAAAAAGTAATAATAATTTATTTAATTCATCGCTGCTTCTAATAGTAAATGCAATAATAGGGGGTGTAATAATAACAAATTACTAAATTATATATAAAATTTGTTTTTCATTTCTCTTTTATAACAAATTAATTTCACCTAAAATATGGTTTTCTTTAATAACATATTAACATTTTACTTTTAAAAAATATGAAAAGACAACCTTGTTTTTTTTTTTTTTTAACATTCAGATATATAGTTAGTAATTAGGGGGGGGGGGGTGTATTTAGTAGCACTCATTACAAAATTTAATTTAGACATAATATATAGTATCCGACTTAAACGAATTAAAAACATAAACATAATTATTAACCAAGCCTAACGCGGGTCACTTTTGTTGGCCTCCCCACAAGCCATGTAGTTTGACTGACTACCACCAACTCGCAAACAGGAAAACTGGAGTTCTGCCATGGCGCAGTCGTAAGGAAAGCTTGCTTCTTCATCGGTGATACCGTCCCACTCATCATAAGTATTCGGAGGCGCCGGGTTAAATAACTTAGGATTTAAATGGGGTGAGCGTCGAGGTCTAATAACCGGTGTTTGGTAGCAGCTGGCGGCGCCTGGTAGCCTGGTGGCGGTGCACGGCTGCTGGAGGGGTTAAGCACGATTCATGGGTTTTTGGTGGAGGGTTGCGACCAGAAGGTGGCCTATCACTTGATGGTCCAAATTCACCACCACCCATATCTTCTGATTATTTGTGTAGTGGTATACTAGTGACTCAATTTTAAATATATAGATGGAGATATGGATAGAAATGTTAAATTTATAACTAATACAAAAAAGAAAAAAACATACAACTTTTTATTTACCTTTATATACAACAAATAAAACAAATAAAAAATAAACCAACAAAAATTACGGACTAAAGAAGATATTTTTAAGCGATAACACAATGTGATTCACAAAGCTCGATCTCCAATTCCTCCCCAAAGCTCAGTCTCCAAATCCTCTTTGTTTTTGAATAATTTGGCGGCATAGGAGGAAGTGGTAGAGGCCGTGGACGGGGAAATCCGATAACACGAAGTGATCCAATGTGCCCTTTGTAGGTGAGTTCTTCGAATTTCTTCGTTAAACCACCTTCCTTAAATGGCAAACCGGATCACTTCCGTCACTAGTGGCAGGTACTGTCACTCATAAACACCAGGACTTCTAAAGCTCAGGAAAACGTCATCTTCAACACATGTAAACAACTTCATTTCAATTTGGACTATCGAAAGGCGGATAGATTGGCATTAGCATTTTATAAATTTGGTTGCATATATTGGGGAAAAATTAAAATTTTCTATTTGGAGAGAACATGTTAAAAATACCCTCAACTGATTTTCGGTGCATTATATAGTAGATAGGGAAAAAAATTTCAATTAATCCAAAAATGTTAAAGATTATGTGAAAACAAATTATATAATTACGCATACCGAGGCCTCTAATGCGTCATACATCTCCTCCAAACGAGTCACTCAACGAGCCACAGCCAGCCAAGCGCCTCGGGATGCAGCTGAGCCAGACGCATCCGCCTACTTTTTGGCCCGGATGCGCTGGCGGCGGACGCATCCGCTTACTTTTGGCACGTGTCAATACGGCAATGGCGAACGCATAAGATGTGGGATGCTCTGCTTCAAGGACGCATGAGCTGGCCATTTTGGTAAGTCAACCATTTTCCTGGCCATTTTCGTAATTTTCTCTTTTTATATATTGGTTAGGGTTCAAATCAAAACCCCAACTAAAAGCTCGGTTTTAAATGAATTTGGTTTGGCTTTCTTTTTATTTATACTAGTTGAATTCTCCCGCGCATTGCGACGGGAAATCAAACCGGTGTTTGATTTTTTACGGTATAGGTAGGACATTGGCACTCGGTGTATAACAATTGAAAGGCAAAACCCAAAAATAAAGTCATTGTATGCCAAAAAGAACATGGACACATATTTTACATAAATCGAAAACATAAAAACGAATTTCAGTAATGGTTTCCAAAACGAATATCAATATTGATTCCAATGGTACTGATGCCGGTACCAATGTTGTTCGATTGGAATTGACGTGTTACCGATACTCGCTATAGTTTACGATATAAAAAAAATACTTTATAATACTATCGAAGTTGTTCACACGGTGTTAGTTCAATTCGTCATGGTAAAGAACAAACGGTATAAGTTGGGTCGTCACAGTACCGGTATGGTATTCATACTCGTTGTAGTTCACTATATAAAAAAAGATACCATATATGCTACTGAATTTTCGCATGATATCGGTTCAGTTAATCATGGTAAAGAACAAACAAAATCAATTATATTGATTCGTTTGATTTTGAACAAAACTTTTAGCGAAACGAAGACAAAAAAAAACACGTCGTATGTGTTCAGAACTTTATAAAGCATTACAGTATATTATTAGAATAATGAAAATGGTAACGTCAATTTATATATAAAAAACTAAATGTGAGTTAGCCTTGATAACATGTATGTTTGTACTTCGATTACTTATGTTTTACCACTCACAACCCGATTTCGAAAAAAATTGTATCGAGATAGAGATAAATATAGGCAAGTCATAACAAGATACTCAAAATTAGATAAATTATCGCATTTTAATTGTTATAAAAGGAAAAAAAACATGCAAAATCTCTATGAAAAACTAATGTGAGTTAGCTTTGATAACATGTATGTTTGTACTTAGGATTACTTATGCTTTACCACTCACAACTCGGTTTCAAAAAAGAAAATGCATTGAGACAAAGATAAATATAGGCACATCGCAACAACATACTCAAAATTATATAAACATACGTATCTTAATAATTATAAAAGGGAAATAACTTGCAAAATCAATAAAAAAATATATTAATAAAATGATGAAAATTTAAAAAACAAACAATATTAAAAAAATCTTAAAACACTATTCATGGAGACTTTGTATTAATATATATAATAATAATATTCGGCTTAAAATCGAGTAATAAACAGCCCTAGACCAACAACGACAATTGTACCTAGCATATCTGAGAAGGTGAGGTGTAGACAAACCTTACCTCTATCCGTATATATAGAGGCTGCTTCTTGAGTGACGTCCGGCTAAAAAAACAAGCAGCATGCGAGCAAACGGATATGCACTATAGAGATAGAAAGCTGTCAAATGACAAAATGAGTGAAAAAAATAAACTAGTAAGATAGAATATTTATACCATAGCCACCCCTTATTTAAGTGGGGTGATTGAGTGGGATTTGGGGAGTGGTCACCAATACGGGGAAGATGAGAGAGAGGGGAGAGAGAGAGAGGGTTAATGGTGGGCTCCACTCTCTTCTAACTAATCACACATTTATCCTTGTTTAAGAAAGAAATGTTTACCACTCTTCATGTGGAGAGCACCTCTAGTTTTTAAGTGCAAAATGGGGAGTGTAGATGAGAGTTGGCATGGCATGAGCTGATTGGCTAGGTGAAGAGTTTACACTCCCCATGTGGGGAGCACCCCATCCAGCCTAACATCATAAAACAACAAATGAGCACATATACATGAAAACAATCATGTTGTTTGCACCTTACGTATAGGAACAACCTAGGCCCTAAAACAAAGTTAGGCTACCTATGCGTCATCTCCTAAAAAGTCCTTAATCTTAATCATGCATCTCCGATCTCCACGAACCTCTATCCTGAACCATATCCTCGGAGAGGTGCAATTTTATCAAATAATGTCTCATCCGCTCATCCAAGTCAATTTAGGTTTCTACTCCTCTAAATGGCGTTGTTGTTTTCGCATGCCCATACCATCTTAATTTCTCTTTATCTTCTCTGATATACTAGTTGATCTAAACATTTCCCTAAAAACCTCATTTCTTAACTAATGCCTTGTGTACCCTTATCTTCCGCATCTCTGCTACCTCCATCTTGTGTGCATGTATCTTCTTGATGACCCAACATTATGTCTCATACAACATAGCATGTCTAACTGCAACCCTGTAAAAGTTCTTTTTTCATTTAGTTGAGAATCATTTGTCACACAACACCCCAGTGGTTGCTTTCCAACTACACCATTTATCTCCTCATCCTTTTGAACAAACAATCCTAAGTATTTAAAAATAGTTACCTGCGAAATCACTTTACCCTTAATAGTGATCCAAGCGTCCTCGATGTTACCAGCACCACTAAAAACACAATAAAGATACTTTGTCTTAGAGAAACTAATCCTAAAACCTCTATCCTCTAAAGTTGATCGTCATTCCTCTAACCTTGCATTTAAGCTTTGTTTAGTCTCTATAACTATTGCCAACAAAAAGTATGCACCATGGAACTTGCTCCTGAATTTAATTTAGAGATTTATATCATATATATTATCATGCATATTCAACCATGAGTTTGGTTCATATCATGGTTAGGTTTAACTTAAATCATGTAAGTGTTTAGTTTAAAGACATGTTACGAATAATAAACTCGATACCGAATGACGGTCATGTTTTTGTGCCCTCATCAATGTCTATCATCATTAATACAAGTGTTTAAGGTCATTAGTTCACGCCCGGCTTCCAGCACGGTGTGAGGTTTGTCAAGCCTAATAGCGCTATCAACTAATACCCTGTTGCCTCCCAGGCAACTAGCTCGGTAGTAAGTATGGACTTTTGTGATAGAGTTTGATTTTATTAACCAACATCGAATTTAAACTACAATGTTTTAAAAGTATTCCTCCCAGGAATATTAGTTTGTTTGTCCCCCGGGGACGCATGCTTGTGAAAGAGTAGTGAACTCACCTTAGTTTGCTCGGTTGGTGTTACGTGCTTCTAGCGTTAATTAAATGTTAGGTCTGTTACACATGACCTAAGGTACAATATCATTTAAGTAAGTATATGGAGTAGGGTTTGCAATACCCTAAGTTTCCAAACAACCAATTATGATTAAGTTATCAAGTTTCACATACAGTGAGTGACAGTAACACTCAGTAGGTTCTCTAGTTGGATTGCTCTGGTTGGTGACATGTTAACTCGGATGCATACACATATACATAAGCTCGGAATTCATGTTAACACACATATAAAGTAGGACCATATAACATCGTATTAACTCAGACTCCTTTTATCTATAATAACCCTTGCCCAAAAATCAACATCACTTGGCCCACCCATCTATATCATCAACCAACTAACAACATATATCTACGAACCCTTAACTAATTACATAAATGCAGCACATGTTCCATTAATTATTTCGGGGAACCCATATAATCATCAAATTCTGATAACGTTATATTAAAACATGTATCCACGGACTCCTAAGATAACCTCGGACTTCACATCAATTCTTATAAATTCGGACAAATCATCATATACATCAAAGAAATTCGGATTCCTCTGTATTTAAATAATATCGGACTACCTTTAACATTAACTCGGAGCAGTACTGTTATGGGCGGTTTTCTGTTCATATATCCTGGATTATAGTCTGACTCTGTTACTTTAATTTGTGATCAGGATACTGGATCAGGATATTGGTAACATCCTGATGCAGTATCCTGGTGTTTACTAATTAGTCCACATGCAGATTAACAAGGCCAGCCTATAACGTTCGAGTGGACCAGTTCACCTGAAGACTCGGACTAATCAGTTGAAAAGGGGACGTTGAAGCCGGAATAAGTGGTCTACAACGTTCAAGAAGGGAATATTCACAGCATCCTGGTTTTATAGGCTAGTTTGTTATTTTCATTTTGCTATATATAGGAATGATCGGATCAGATAGAACACATAATCTTTTCACACACTCTCGCTTTCTACTAGCTGCAATCACTCATAAACACTTACACTTGTACTCGCATCGCTTTGTAACACTTAGTTGATATGTATCATATCCTGCACTGTATCCTGATATTTGAAGCAATAAGAAGAACAAGGCAGCTACGATTGTCAGCTCCCGAGGTTTTATGCCGGCGATCTAGATTGATCAAGGGCTTTCCTCGTACATCTCGTGTCCCCCCTTTACTTTTTGCTCATTGTTTTATTGTAGATATAGCTCGATATCCTGAGCTATATCCTGAAAACTGTTTTTCGTTAACAACTTGATCAGCATATTTTTCACGCATACTTCTAGCACACTACCTCACTTAACTAATTTGATCACTTAATTGCTTCGGTAATTTTTGACCAAAACAATTTGGCTCCCACCGTGGGGCCAGTGGTGCTATTTCTACTAAAAGTTTTTGTAAAATCATTACTTGGTTTTCTGTTTTGAAAACTTTTTGCCACACTATTTTCTATGGCCTCAAAATCAAACATGAGCTCTTCTACCTTGTCTGCTACAACCTCTGCAACAATTGGTTCGGCGCTTCCACCACCTCCAAGGACACAAGCCTCTTCACAGCCTCAGGATCTTCCAAGAAGGACTGAAACTCATGTGGCTCGGGATATTATCCCCACTCAGAATGTTCAAGGATCTGCTGCCTCAGGGAGAACTCCTATTATGGCTTCTAATGATGAAATTCTAACTTTGTTTGGTAGTATACAGGATCAGATGAAGCAACAGCAGGAGACCAACCAAATGATGATAAGAGAGATACAACTTTGAAATCCAGCTCAAGCAGGCCTTTTGAGGATACTGTCACTCCCTTGTAGCCCAGGGCTTTGAACTTCAGTTCGACAGTATATACTGAGGACCATAGGGGCAATATTGTGCCTAGCCATTCCCAGAGTCATACTCCTGAGATACCCTCTTCGGTTAGGGTGTCAACTTTGAGAAGTTCAGGATATGCTCCAGGATATGGCCAGAATTCTCAGACTGGTAACGTGTCTAATAATACTAATACTCCTGCAGAACTAATATGGCCAGAATTCTCAGACTGGTAACGTGTCAACTTTCTGTTAATATACCTGAACTAATGTATGCTATGCAGGGTTTAGGAGACAAAGCGAGGTGGCCTAGGAAGAACCAACAAAAAGCTGATTGGAAGGATAAATCCAAGTGGTGTGCCTTCCATGAGGATTTTGGACATGTTACGGAAGATTGCATCACGCTGAGAAAGGAAATAAGCTATCTGCTAAGTAAAGGATATCTAAAGGATCTTCTGGGAAGAAAGAAGAATAAGGGTCAGGATACTGAGAAGGATCCTGAATGAGCAATGTCACCTCCTGCAGATGCCAAGATAATTAACTTTATTTCAGGAGGATCCGACATCTGTGGAACCTCTTATTCTGCAGCAAAAAGACATGCAAAAGAGGCTAAGGCAGAAAGAGGAGATAAGCCAACCAGGATGACAACCCTCACAACCGATAAAGTGATAATGTTTGACAATAATGATAGGGATACTGTTCAGGATCCCCATCACGATGGTTTGGTAATAACTTTATATGTTGCTAATCACTTTGTGCGTAGGATACTGGTGGATAATGGCATCTCTGTCAACATTATTCAGCTAGAAACGCTGAAAAAGATGAATGTTTCCTCGATGGACATCACTTCAAAATCCACTGTACTTGTCGGGTTCAGTGGAGAGGCCAAGAATACTGTGGGAGAGATAAAGCTGCCAGTATATGTTGAAGGAGTCAACTCAATGCAACGCTTCTGTGCTATAGACTCCTTATCCTGCTACAATATTATATTGGGTAGGCCATGGATCCATGATATGAAAGCTGTGCCTTCAACCTATCATCAATGTATCAAGATCCCTACCCCTTGGGGGGTTGTCAAGGTGGAAAGTGATCAACAGGAAGCGAAGGAGTGCTATTCTTCTTCGATGAAATCCTCAACAAAGCCCAAAGCAGGATAGCAATTAAAGATGCGAGCCCAGGATATCGCGGAGGCTTCAGAGCTGGATGTTAAGAAAATTATCCTGGATCAGGATAATCCAGATATCTCGGTGCTCGTAGGAACCAATATCCCCCAGGATATGGAAAATCAATTGACTAACTTTTTGAAATGCAGGATGTCAACATTCGCATGGAAACATGAGGATATGGCAGGTATTTCCAAGGATATTATAACTCATAAGCTCGAAATTGACAGGTCTTTCAAGCCCATTCAGCAAAAACGAAGGAAGTTTGCTCCTGAATAAAACACAATAATTCAGGAAGAGGTCGAAAGATTATTAAAGAGCAAGATGATTAGGGAAGTCAAATTTCCCAAATGGCTAGCAAATGTAGTTGTGGTTCAAAAGAAGGATGGGAAATGGAGAGTTTGTGTAGACTACACAGACTTGAACAAAGCATGTCCTAAAGACCCATTCCCTCTGCCTCACATCGACTCAATGGCAGATGCTACAGCTGGTCATGAAATGTTAACGTTCATGGACGCATCCTCAGGATTCCAGCAGATACAAATGGAACCTTCGGACCAGGAGGATACCGTTTTTATGACACCAAGTATTTATTGTTATACTTCTATGCCTTTTGGTCTGAAGAATGCAGGTTCAACATATCAAAGATTGGTGAACATGATGTTTAAAGACAAACTGGGGGACACCATGGAGGTATACATCGATGACATGGTGGAAAAATCCAAGAAGGCTGAGGATCATCTCCGGGATATTGAAGGAGCATTTGATATCCTGGATGAGTACAACATGAAATTAAATCCTGCTAAATGCCATTTTGGAGTGGGGGCAGGAAAGTTTTTGGGATACATGGTGACTAAAAGGGGGATCGAAGCAAGCCCGGAACAGATTAAAGCTATCCTGGATATCAAGTCACCTTCAAACATGAAAGATGTACAAAGATTAATAGTGCGAGTAGCAGCATTAAACAGGTTTATATCGAGATCCTCGGAAAAATGCAAGGAATTCTACGATATCCTGAAGAAGAAGAAGAATAAGAAATTCGAATGGGGAGAGAAGCATGAAGCAGCCTTGCAGGAGTTGAAGCAATATCTTTCAACTGCACCTCTATTGATGAAGCTCGAGGATGGTGAACCATTATCCCTGTATCTTGCAGTATCAGGGAATGCAGTAAGTGTTGTTCTTGTAAAGGATCACAAAGGTCAGCCGTATCCTGTCTATTATGTTAGTAAAAGTCTATTAGATGCTGAAACTAGGTATTCTCATTTAGAAAAAACTAATATTAGCCCTAGTTATGGCATCAACTAAGCTTAGACATTATTTTGAGACACATAGGATTCATGTTAAAACCAATTATCCTGTTAAGAATGTGCTTAGGAAACCCGAGATGTCAGGTAGGATGGCTAAATGGTCAGTAAAATTAAGTGCCTATGATCTAGTATATGAACCTAGAAATGCCATAAAGTCTCAGGCTCTAGCTGACTTTGTGGCTGATTTCAGTAGTGATATTCAAAATGAAGTAGACTTAGAAGTACAACAGCTAGGAGAAAACTTAGAATCCTGGACATTATATACTGATGGTGCATCTAATGTAAGAGGTGTAGGATTGGGTATACTACTAAAATCGCCACAGGGGGACATATTACCCCAGACTATTAGGTGTGAATTTCCTGCCGCTAATAATGAAGCAGAATATGAAGCTTTAATCGCAGGATTAGAGTTGGCCAGGAATATGAATATTAAAAGTTTGCAAGTATTTGTTGATTCCTTGTTAATTACTAATCATTTTAATGGATCCTATGCAGTCAAAGGAGAAAGGTTAATCGAATATCTTGAAATTCTTAAAAAATTAGCAGGATATTTCGATGTTTTTACACTTGAACAGGTACCGAGAGAGGATAATGCTGAAGCAGATGCCTTGGCAAACTTAGGATCTTCAGTCAGAATACCAAAATGAACTCAGATACCAATACTACATATCCTATATCCTGCAGTAGATTTTTTCAAATCTCAAGATAAGGAAGTAGCAAGTATTTAGGATCCTGATCATGATGAATATCCTGAGGAGGATCCTAAATCCTAGACGTCCCCAATCATGAAATATCTCAAAGAAGGACATGTCCCAAAGGATGAGAATCCTAAGGCTTTTAGGATGAAGGTATCCCGATTCACTATTATAAATAATGTTCTATATAAGAAATCTCTTGTAGGACCATACCTGAGGTACATAAAGGATCCCGAAACTAAGGAAGTACTTCAGGATGTACACGAAGGGGATTGTGGTAAGTGGTAACCATACTGGGGGTAGATCGTTATTCTCAAAAGTGTTAAGAACAGGATACTATTGGCCGCAATGAGGAAAGATGCTGCAGAATATGCTCGAAGATGTGATGCGTGTCAAAGGCATAGCAGTATACTGCATCAACCTGCTGAACCGCTATATCCTATTGCTTCCCCTTGGCCATTCATGAAGTGGGGTATGGACATAGTGGGAAAATTGCCAAAAGCTCCAGGAGGGAAAGTTTTTATGCTGGTAATGACGGATTATTTCTCCAAATGGGTTGAAGCTGAGGCGTTTGTTCAAGTCAGAGACCAAGAAGTAGTGTCCTTCATCAAGAGGAATATCCTGACTAGGTTCGGGATACCAGTCGAGATAATCTGTGACAATGGCTCTCAGTTTATCAGCAAGAGGACTACCGACTTTTGCAAAAGTTGGGGAATTAAAATGATCACATCCACACCAGTACATCCTCAAGCAAATGGACAAGCAGAATCCTCGAACAAGATAATTGTCAACAATTTGAAGAAGAGAGTAGGAGCTAAGAAAGGAAGATGGGCAGAAGAATTACCCTTTGTCTTATGGGCTGATAGGACAACAGTAAAGAATGCAACAGGGCAAACCCTGTTTTCCTTAGTATTTCGAGCAGAAGTAATAATCCCAACAGACAAGGGATGCGGCAAAGTTGAGAATGGCAGCATACCAACAGAGGATATCCAAAGCATATAATAGGAACCTAAGGACTAGAAGGTTTCAAGTTGGAGATTGGGTATTAAGGAAGGCTTTTTAGAATACTACTAATCCTGCTGATGGAAAATTAGCTCTAAAGTGGGAAGGACCTTATGAGATTGAATCGAAATCTAGGAAAGGAGCATACCGGCTTAAGAATATAGAGGGAGATATACTACCAAGATCCTGGAATGCTATACACCTCAAAGCCTATTTCAAGTGAGTTTAGAATTTAATTTCTAACTCAGGATGGTATGAATTCTGTTTCTTTTTAAATATAATTTTATTTTTAACGAACCCAATACTGACTTAGGCATCGGAGGGGTGTTAGACAAGCTAACACCCACCGTAGTTTAAGGTTGTTTTGCAGAATATGCTTCGGGATATAGCTTCAGGATATACACTTAGGATAATTCGAAAGATTAGAGGATTGGCCACCTCTCTCACGTTTAAGGGATCCTGATCCCTTCACAGGTTTAAATTTATTCACCTTTCTCTCGAATTGGGTTTAAACACCCCGCCTGGAGTGCAAGTTATCCAGTGATAGTTCAAGATAGCGGGACCAGTCCATGTAAAAGTGGCTGACAATTTCATTATTGTTGGCTATATCCTGGATCCTAAAGGTATATGAGGATTGATCACCCTCTCTCACGAAAGGGTATTTTCATACTCTCTAAGGTTTAAAGGTTTTCACCTTTCTAAGTCTTGGAGTTTATACACTCCCGCCTGTAGCCCACGAAAAATTGGGATTTTCCCCAGAATACTTAAGGGTTTATCCCCAGAATATTAAGGATCTATCTCTAGGATATTTTAGGGTTTATCCCATGTAACACGAAAGTTATACACAAGTGTACAATCAGTTCCAATTGATGCCCAAAAGATTCCTAAGTATTTAAAGACACTATGCACAGGGGACATTCCCACTAAGGCATTGTGAAAAGACTCAAAGGATCAAGCTTGGGCCTAGTTCACTAAGTATCCCAGACTGGGGACATCTTCGGTGGAAAGGTTGCAAAAGGATTGAAGTTTAAGGATAGAGGTGTACTCTATTTCTGGTATGATCTTTCCTTTTTATTCTTTTAGAAGCCTTATCTAAATTGTCTGAGTTTTTGAAACTATGTTTGACAAAATTTTGGTTAAAACATTTATGAGTATCCCGATCAGGATATATTTTCAGGATATTTGGATAGCATAATTGAAATATTACACTAAGATTGGAAAATTGAAATTGCAAGCAATACATAACAAGATTTGCAAAAATGAACAACAATGAATAAGGTCAAAAAAGGAGTTAGTTTATTAACATAGCAAAAGATTGTGCTTTTGGTTTCATCTCAAACGGAGATCCATCCACCAAAAGCACAATTAGTCTTAATCATATTTACTTAACAATTGAAGGCTTCGTCTTGAAACTCAAGATACCTCCACCTTCAATTGTTAAAATGTTCAAAATAAAGCATACTAATTGATGACCAAGGGCTTCGTCCTGAAACTCAGGATCCCTCCACCTTTGGCCATCACATTATCTAAGTGCAGGAAAGTAAATTGTTTAACAGACAAGGAAAAAAATTGTTCAACAACCACAACCATCAGAAATTAAAAAGTGGGCTCTGGCCTAGGCATGATTATCCATCATCGCCCACTTCGCTGCTTTCAAGGAGCAGCACCATCTTCACCAGCAGCATCTCATCCAGCACCCGCACCAGCATCACCGTCAGGATTCTTTTCAGCATCACCACCAGCATTAGCCGCCTCCTCCGCTGCCTTGAAAGGCTCCTCACCCACAGGCTTAGCAGGATACTTGACAGGACTACCCCCGAGATCTTTTAATTTCGCCTCCCAAGCACTAACATTCCAGGAGGGGCATTCAAAGCCCAAAGCTTTGGCTTCATATGCCATCTTTAGCCTGGCTTGAAGAAGCGAAATTACAACGGAACCTTTAAGGCTCTCTATGTAGGTGGTCATATCCTGCTCGAATTGAAGATGGGCGGCATCCAGCTTGGCTTGGGCGTCTTCGTTGGCCTTGTTAATGGCGGGTTTAGCTTCCTGAGTCACAGCTCTGAATTTGTCCTCATAGTGTTGTGACTTGGCGGCGGCTATGACTCCCTGATCTGTGATGGTGGTCTCAGCTTTCCTCAACTTCACTTCTAGCATCTTGTTCAGACCACAGATTTCTTCATAGAGGCTTGTTAGGCGTTCAAGACCCTACAAACCGAAGAAACAGGTATTAATGTATATTAACATATATAACCAACATATGGTGCAGGATGTAGGTTAAGAATATGTACCTGGTTAAGAAAGCTGGTCATAAAACCACAGGATTCGAGGAACCCATGGCTTTCGTAAGGGAAAGTCTCAGATGATGAAGGAGAATCAGTTTCCCTTTCTTTTACGGGAGCTTGAGGCACGTGGCTTGGTAGCAAGAGAGGGCTTAGGTATGGCTACCGGTTTGGAACTGGGTACTGGCTTGGAAGTGGAAGCAGGTTTGCTAGGTTCCTTCTTCACCTGGACATGAATAGGGTAGTATAACAACCCTCCAAAATATTTCGACACCCCTAATATAATTAAAATGCCCTTATATGTCTCAATAGGTACCCCGTATGTGAAAACCGAGCCTAAAATACCTTTAATTTAATAAAATAAAATAAAAACAATTTTCAAAGAGCTGTCGCGGGGCGCGTAGCCTTTGGCTACCTCTTACGTGGGCTGCGACAGATAGGCCACCAGGTTTAACCCGGTGCCGCCACGTGTCGGGCTCGTGGCAAAGTTAGTCCGATGACTGGGCCAGGCTAGGGCCTACCCAGTCTATTACGCGGGCCGCGTAGCCCTTGGCTACGTCTTACGCGGGCCGTGAGGGGAGGCGAAGGGTTACCTATAAATAAGGGGCATCAGTCTTCAGTTTCCGTCGCTCATTTCTTTCTTTCTCTCTCAAATTTCTTAAGTGTTGAAGTAATTTTCGGGTATAATACCCCCTAATTAACGAAGTTCTGCCCCGTTGTAAGTATTATAACCCTGGTTACGTATTAGATACGCTGCCCGATTGATCTAGGGTTCCGTAATGGCTGTCGTGGTTCTGCCCGACGTAGTCATTGGAATGCCGTCTCGGGGAGGGTATTGCTAATGTAAATATTGGGTTATTATGCTAACACATATACATTTGTGTAATTAATAGATAACTACCAGGAAACCCTTAAAGGAAATCTAAGACAGCAATGTGAGTAATCTCCTTTTTGCAAACTGTTTTTACAAAACCTTTATTTATTTTAAATTATGATTAGCAGTGTTTGAGTCTTTGTAGTTCTTCAATTACTGCCGGTATGTTGGGGTTTTGTATACAAAATGTGGAACATGTTACCATTGGACAAATAGTTAGCCAAGGTGTAATATGACCCACTAATCAGGATTGACAATACTGAATGAGTAATTGTGTAGAAATAAACATTGTAATAGCTCTCTATACTGTCAAAGGATAAAACTCTTCTTGATTAAACTGGGATTCACTCACCAGTATTTCCCACTGACAAAATGTTTTTAAACGCGTTTCAGGTAACAAAATGTGAAAGCAAATTAGAAGCCAGCTGGACAGCACTGAAGGCTCGGAAAAAGTGTCTATAAAAGTTACCTAAATAAAAGAAGATGTTTTATTTCAATAAAATGGGATTTGTTCCTATAAAACAGTTTGTAATGAAACTTGGGTTGTGTTTTGGTTAAAAATTACCTAAGCAATTATATGATCAAATTAGTTTTGTGGGTAGTGTGCTAGTAATACTTTGTGAAAAATATATTGGTTTATTAGTTTGCAAAAACAGTTATCAGGATACGGCTCAGGATATCGAGCTGTATCTATAATCAAACAATGAGCAAAAATGTAAAGGTTGACACGTGATGTACGAGGAAAGCCCTTGATCAATTTAGATCTCCGGCATAAAACCTCGGGAGCTGACAATCGTCGGCTGCCTTGTTCTTCTTATTGCTTGAATAACAGGATACAATGCAGGATATGATACGGATCAACTAAGTGTTACAATGAGATTCGAGTACAAGTGTGAGTGTTCGTGAGTGGTTACAGGTGGTAGAGAGCTAGAGTGTACGAGAGATTGTGTGTGTGAAAGTTGTGTCTACGTATGATCCGATCACTCCTTTATATAGTAAAAGGAAACAACTAACTATGCTAAAAATCCGGGATATTATGCTAAAAATCCGGGATACTGAGATTATTTCCTCTCTGAACGTTGCCAGGCTGTATCAACTCGTTTTCCACGCGCATTCCAACTATAACTCCGGGATTTAAGCTTCCATAACCGTTATAACATTAATATCTTTGACCAATCTTCGTAACTTTCCATAAAACACGCCAATCTTCAATGCTGACCGTTACAAGAGCTATTTTTCCGCCATCAACGTCCTTATCCTTCCCAATTTGAGCGGGTCTTCAGGATGACTTGGTCTTCATGAACGTTAGTCCCTTGTAGCCAACGTATACAAGAAAATTGTTAGTGATAGTCAGGATACTGCCTCAGGATGTTACCAATATCCTGGTCCGGTATCCTGATCATATACAACTAATAGAAAATCAAGATACAAAGTCAGGATATGGGCTCAGAATTTCACCCATAACAATTGTCCCCAAAAATATAACTGTTGGATATCCCGATTCCAACGGGTATATTTTTTAGTCATTCCAACATGTCTGGTAAGGATATATGTTTTCTTCGATCTTGAGAAGCTTGACAACTATCCCAAGCCTGTTTTGGTGAAAGAGGAGCCGTGCGTTGCTGCTGCCAAAGGTTTCTCTTATGATGACCTTGGCTTCACGGAATCTATCGAGCCCATGACCTTTTTCCCTAATAAGGTAAGTATCCAGATCTTGTATCCCGTACACATATACTGAACCTGTATCCTGGTTAGTCTGTCTTTAGTGATACTTGTATTTTGTAGGGTCTAAATCATCTGGTCGTCCTGCACTTAAAACAATTCTAATTTCCTGCAAGTAGAATAGTTTGACGACTGAAGGTGGAGAGATCCTGTGTTTCCAGGATGAAGCCTTCAACTGTTTATGTAAATATGCTTTAAAAACTTAATTGTGTTCTTGGTGGGTGGGTCTCTTTTTGAGACGAAACCAAGAATACAATCTTTTGGACTAATAATAATAAACTGACCTTTTAGTCTTGTTTATTATGTTTTTATTTTGAAAGGTATATTTTGAATATCATGGTCAAACATCCTGGTCAGGATATTGATGAAATGTTCAATACTTTTGTCATAAAAATGTTAGACAAAACTTGGTTGAATATGACTTTTTAGAAAACTTAGATCATTTAGATAAGGTTTTCAAGACTTGAAGAATAAATCATACCAGAAACACTTAGGCAATAATTTCCAACCTTAACCTTTGAATCCTTTGCAATGTCCCCGGCATGGATGTCCCCTGTCTGTGCAGGATATTGCATCAGTGCATGACATACATGAGTATTTCTTCACTTAGTGATTAAAATTCGTAGCTTCTTATCCACAAAAGAACGTGTGTAATCACAGCTTGTCATATCTTTGCAATCTTGTTAAAAACTTTAGTTTTACTGGGGATAAACCCTTAATGTACTGGGGATAAACCCTTAGTATCCTGGGGAAAATCCCAAATTTTCGTGCGCTACAGGCGGGAGTGTATAAACTCCAAGACTTAGAAAGGTGAAAACCTTTAAACCTTAGAGAGTATGAAAATACCCTTTCGCAAGAGAGGGTGATCAATCCTCATATACCTTAAGGATCCAGGGTATAGCCAATAGTAACGAAATTGTCAGCCACTTTTACATGAACTGGTCCCGCCACCTTGAACTATCCCTGGATAACTTGCGCTCCAGGCGGGGTGTTTAAACCCAATTCGTGAGAAAGGTGAATACCTTTAAACCTGTGAAGGGATCAGGATCCCTTAAACGTGAGAGAGGGGGCCAATCCTCTAATCTTTCGAAGTATCCTGAGTGTGTATCCTGGAGCTATATCCCAAAGCATATTCTGCAAAACAACCTTAAACTAAGGTGGGTGATAGCTTGGCTAACACCCCTCCGATGCTTAAGTTAGTATTGGGTTTAAATAAAATAAATTATATTTAAAAGAGACAGAATTCATACCATCTTGAGTTAGAAATTAAATTCTAAACTCACTTGAAATAGGCTTTGAGATGTATAGCATTCCAGGATCTTGGTAGTATATCCCCCTCCATATTCTTAAGCTGGTATGCTCCTTTTCCGGATTCCGATTCAATCTCATAGGGTCCTTCCCACTTCGGAGCCAACTTTCCATCAGCAGGATTCGTAGTATTCTGAAAAGCTTTCCTTAACACCCAATCTCCGACTTGGAACCTTCTAGTCCTTATATTCTTGTTATATGCTCTGGATATCCTCTGTTGATATGCCGCCATCCTTAGCTTTGCTGTATCTCTTGTCTCATCCATAGTATCCAGTTCTTGGCATAAGATTTCAGGATTTGATTCAGGATCCCGTAGGCTTGATCTAGCTGTCGGTATCACCATTTCTGTCGGGATCACTGCTTCCGCCCCAAATACCAAAGAAAATGGGGTTTGCCCAGTAGCATTCTTCACAGTTGTTCTATCAGCCCATAGGATAAATGGTAGTTCCTCTGCCCATTTTCCTTTTTTGGCACCTAACCTCTTCTTTAAATTGTTGACGATTATCTTGTTCGAGGATTCTGCTTGTCCATTTGCTTGAGGATGCACTGGTGTTGACGTAATCATCTTAATTCCCCAACTCTTGCAAAAGTCAGTAGTTCTTTTGCTGATGAATTGAGGGCCATTGTCACAAAATATCTCAGCTGGTACCCCAAATCTGGTCAGGATATTCCTCTTTATGAAGGATACCACTTCTTGATCCCTGACTTGAACAAAGGCCTCGGCTACGACCCACTTGGAGAAATAATCTGTCATTGCCAGCATAAAAACCTTTCCTCCTGGAGCCATTGGAAATTTTCCCACTATGTCCATTCCCCATTTCATAAACGGCCAAGGGGATACGATAGGATATAATGGTTCTACAGACTGATGCAGGATGTTGCAGTGTCTTTGACATGCATCGCATTTCTGAGCATATTCAGCGGCATCCTTTCTCATGGTCGGCCAGTAATATCCTATTCTCAACACCTTCGAGAACAGAGATCTGCCCCCAGTATGGTTGCCACAGTCTCCTTCGTGTATATCTTGAAGTACCTCCTTGGTTTCAGGATCTTCCAAGCACCTTAGGTACGGACCTGCAAGGGATTTCTTATACAAAATATTATTTATAATAGTAAAACGAGATACCTTCATCCTAAAAGCCTTAGGATTTGCATCCTTTGGGATATCTCCTTCTTGAAGATACTTCACGATTGGAGTCATCCAGGATTCAGGATCCTTCTCAGGATATCCATCACCAGGATCTTGGATACATGCTACTTCTTTATCCTGAGATTTAAAATGTTCCATTGCAGGATACAAGATGTGCACTATTGGTATCTGAGTTCCCTCCGGTATTCTGACAGTAGATCCTAAGTTTGCTAGAGCGTCAGCTTCAGCATTCTTTTCTCTTGGTACTTGTTCAAGTGTAAAAATTTCGAAATATCCTGCTAATTTTTTAACAATTTCAAGATATTCAGCTAACTTTTCACCTTTTACTGCATAAGATCCATTGAAATGGTTAGTAATTAACAGGGAATCAACATATACTTGTAAACATCTAATATTCATATTTTTAGCCAACTCTAATCCTGATATCAGAGCTTCATACTCAGCTTCATTATTAGTGGCAGGAAACTCACATCTAATAGCCTGGGGTAATATGTCCCCCTGTGGCGATTTTAGTAGTATACCCAATCCTACACCTCTAACATTAGATGCACCATCAGTATATAATGTCCAGGATTCTATATTTTCTCCTAGTTGTTGTACTTCTAGGTCTACTTCATTTTGAATATCACTACTGAAATCAACCACAAAGTCAGCTAAGGCCTGAGACTTTATGGCATTTCTAGGTTCATATACTAGATCATAAGCACTTAATTTTACTGACCACTTAGCCATCCTACCTGACATCTCAGGTTTCCTAAGCACATGTTTAACAGGATAGTTGGTTTTAACATGAATCCTATGTGTTTCAAAATAATGTCTAAGTTTCGTTGATGCCATAACTAGGGCTAATATCATTTTTTTCTAGATGAGAATATCTAGTTTCAGCATCTAATAAACTTTTACTAACGTAATAGACAGGATACTGCTGACCTTCGTGATCCTTGACCAAAACAGCACTTACTGCATTCCCTGATACTGCAAGATACAGGGATAATGGTT
>JARYGA010037226.1:0-28325 GCA_030545235.1 Helianthus tuberosus
AAGTCAAGTCGACACCTCGGGAAAAGCCATCGCGAAGTATATTTGCGGCTTGCCTGAGTGTGTGGGCGACTTTTTCGAAGCTGCAAGACCTGCTACTATCGAAGAAACATACCGCTTAGCCACAGAAATCAACAATAAACGACTCATGGAAGGGTTTTTCTCCAAGAATCCTGTCAAGCAATCGTCATTAATTCTTCAGACAATCCTGTCGACGATTCTTCTGACGAGTCTGCCGATGATTCTTCTGACGAATCTATCGACGATTCTTCTGACGAAGATGCTGATGGTTCTTCTGACGACTCGGCCGAGGATTCTGCAAGCGAGTCCTCCGATGAATCATCCAACGAAGACACCTCTTCGCAAGACGCCGACAAACCCAGCCGCAAACGAAAGATTTCAAGCCCGAACTCATCAATAACCGAACTGCTGCAACCGAAGCCTCTTCAAGCAATTCCGGTGTTTCCAAAACGAGCTTACACTGGAGCTCATTCCCAGTGTTACTTATGTACCTACCATCACCAGGTTAGAGCTGACTGTCGCTATTGCACTAACTGCAACAGCTATGGTCACTTCACCCGCAACTGCCGCACCGGATCAAGAACTTGAGTACAACAACCGCAGCTCCAGCAAAAGTCTTCAACATCAGACATACGTAGGATAATATTGTAACAAAGAAATTTTTGATGTAATTTCATGTGTGGAACTATCTCTACTAATTGATGTTGTCGCTATGCGCAACGTTGATTCGCACTCTCTCTCGCATTCGCACTTAGTCTAGAATCACACACATACTATATATATATCACGATATAATGTGTTTTACCCTCACTACACTCTTAGGATGAGGTACGATAAACGTGCAAGGAACAAGTAGTCACGGGTGCACACGAGATTATTTTGGTCAGTGCACGGAGATCGTAGTGAATTCTAATAGTGCCATAACGTTAAAAGCATGGTCGAGCGTGGTGGACATGCAGCTGGTACTTCCTATATATAAGCGTCTTGACCATGTCGACAAAGGGTGACACCTATTCACGAGATGTAAGTAGTAGGGGTCAAGCAAGGTGTGCTTTATCATACTACCGAAGTTTCGTGAAGAAAGTGCCATGTGGAGTTGAACGTTACTAGACCTATTATACTATTGTGATTA
Source organism: Helianthus tuberosus (assembly GCA_030545235.1). Taxonomy (NCBI): domain Eukaryota; kingdom Viridiplantae; phylum Streptophyta; class Magnoliopsida; order Asterales; family Asteraceae; genus Helianthus; species Helianthus tuberosus. The sequence continues at coordinate 1,151 of JARYGA010037226.1, forward strand.
TTTTCAACACACTGCACTAAATCGAAAGGCGTAACAACTAAATCGCATCATCGCAAGACTTGTCGTAAGTCTGCAAACGCAGTGCAATCGCCTCATCGATGGACTCTGGAGAGTCTACCACGCAGGGCAATTGCATCAACTCAAGACTGGTCATAAGTCTGTATCGCAACTCAAAGCATGTCATCGCAAGGATTTTCGTAAGTCAACATGCTCGCAATCGCATTATCGCTTAAATCTATCTCACAATCGCTACCGCTATTTATGTGAATCGCTACCGTGTATCATGCAAATCGCCTTATCGCTTGCTGTGTGTCACTCTATCATTTTCACCATCGCTATCGCCTACTGTTATCTGTGATATTTGTGTTAAGTTGGCACACATGACCTCGCTTCACGAGATGAAGCTCATATGGTTAAAGCAAGGTGTTTTAGTCATATCAACAGGATTTCGTGGAAAAAGGCCATGTGGGGTCTAATGTTAGTTAAACTTTGTGGTGTAAATCAATTGAATCGAATTGCATAAATCGCGCATATCCCTATCGCTTGCAACGCAACAACCGTCGCTTATCGCTCGTCGGTTGTCGCTATCGCGCACCGCTTATCGCAATTCGTTTATCGCCGCCGTCATCGCTTGTGTTGTGTTTTTGTTATTCGCTTAATCTCCTATTCGCTTATTGCTTATCGCTACCTGTGTTACGTGAGCACACCTGACATCGATTCACGAAACAGATCTAGTATGGTTGGAATAGGGTAAATACATCGCTGGTACTTCCTATATGTATAAGTGATTCAGCCATATGAGCAAACTTTCGTGGGCAGATGCCATATGGGGCTTAAAGACTAAATCGAATCGCATTACTCGCTTATCGCGTATCGCTTACCGTGTATCGTCTATCGCTCATTCGCTTATTATGTACCGCCTATCGCTCATCGTTTGGTGTTCATCGCAGTCTGTGTGGTATTAGTATGCATGACATCGCTTCACGGGACAAAACTAACCTGGTCGAACGTGGTGTTTCGCCATGTTAGCAAACTCTCGTGGAAACATGCCATGTGGGTTTAATGTGGAATCTAATCGAAATCGCGCTATTCGCTTATCGCTCGACGCCTATCCAGACACGACACATCAATCTTTCGTGTCACCAGGCTACTCGTGCACGCTGTTATGGCTACGTTCGTAATTCAACTTGCATGTTTAACCTATTCGATTCTATCTTCAACTCGGTCCGACTTCCTATCGATTGGACCGAGGTAGCACAATTCTATCTGTGTCATATCGCCACACATGACACTGCCTCACGAAACGGAAGTAATATGGGAGAAACATGGTGGATACGCCGCTGGTACTTCCTATATATAAGTGTTTTAACCGTATTAACAAACTTTCGTGAGAAAGTGCCAAGTGGGGCTCGATGTTAATTAACTTTTCAAACTGTTAAAAACTGATTTTTTTTATTTATAAAATTTCTATTAAAACCATTGGACAAGTGAAATTTCCTCACGATGTGGAGGTAACATCGAATCAGCTTAACTCCATGCCCATGGGAAGTCTCATAAGTCCAGTCTTCTTTAAAAACTTTTGCAACAACAAAACGAAATCCTTCTTAAGACATTGGTTCGACATCGAGTTCAGCTTGAACCCATGTCATATGAGAGTTTCCGTAACCCCAGTTTTCATTTTCGAATTCCTTAAAATGTTAAAAATCTAAACTTTCTTGCAATGTTGGTTAACATCGACTCAGTTTACCCTACGTTATAAGAAAATTTTTCAAGATTTCCTTCCAAATTTCTTTTAAATATCTAAAAACGAACGTTTCTTGCAACATTGGTTAACAATTGACTCAGTTAACCCTACGTTATGAGAAACCTTTCAAGTTCCATAAAATTTCAATCGCACCGAACTAACAAATTCTTCGCGACTCGAGGTACTTTTGAAACGCCAACTCGTGGGATGCTCCTTTTGTCAGTACGTCGCTTCTCGCTATCACGATCGATCTCTCTTACTTGAAACGTTCTCGCTTGTCAACTCTCGGTCAATTAACTCGCTGTATCGCTACTTATACAGGATCAACTCTCAAACCTCTACCTGTCGGATTAATTTTGGGACGAAATTTCCTAAAGCAGGGGAGACTGTAACAACCCGCACTTTCGTGCATTGTTACTACTCGCTACACTCGTTACGCCTAGCACCAGAGATTCGGATCATAATGTGACTATATCGCATACATCGCTATTCGAAGGGTAATCACATATTTTCGCAATACATTATTGCTACATCTCATCGCAAACACTAACACTCACGATGACATTGAGTGAGGACCTATTCTACCCTCCTCGAGGGCCGTGATGTGTCGAAACACAGACAACTAATGCTAACAAAGACTCTCGGGTGAGTGCTATAGCTCCAGCCGTCGTGACGACGATGTCAATACGAGCAGGTAGTACCCCGTCAGTCATTGTGGCACGACGCATATACTAACGCTCACGATGACGTCGAGAGAGGACCTACTCTACCCTCCGCGATGGCCGTGACGTGTCATAACGCAACGCACACTTGAAACGAACACTTAGAAATGTGAATACGTACATATGACCTTTTTGTGATTAATTATAATAAATAGATACATATCTATACGGAACAGTGTAACAAAACTATCGCAACGCTTAACGATCGAAACGGAACAACTAAACGCAGCTCGCCGAAGGACATCCGAACGGATCGGTCATCCGGACGGATGGGCCAGCCGAATAGCTAGGCCAGTCGACCGGATGGGCTAGCCGATCGGATGGGCCAGCCGAACGGACGGCCCCCACTCACCATCCTTTCCTCCTCCTTGCCTATTGTCGCCACCTCCGATCCCTGAGTCCCGGGAACAGGCGGCCGCGAGTCAGTTTCGGTGGTATCTCGTAGTGTCTAATTTGGCAGCGGAATTTTTCATCAGAACCGTAGTTAGGAAATGTTTATCAGGGTAAAACCACCATATTTGATATTAATAATAACATGGGCAAAACCCAAGTTTCTTATTACAATACATTTATCGAGATAAACCCTATTTTATTGAATTTAAAACATCGTTTATTAGGTAACTTTTATAGCCAGATTTTTCCCAAGCCTTCAATGCTTTCCAGCTGGCTTTTTACTAATTGGCTATCACATTGGGTTACCTGAAACGCGTTTTAAAAAACATTTGTCAGTCAGAAATACTGGTGAGTGAATCCCAGTTTAATCAAGAAACATTTTATCAATTAAAACAGTATTGAGAGCGATCACATTGTTTATGTCTACATAATTACTCCATTTGGTACTATCAATCCACTGACTTGTGGGTTATATTACACATTGGCTAACTCATTGTCCAATGGTAACATACTGTCAACCTTGACTTTCTACTCACACTGTAGTAAATTTTGTATACAAAACCCCAATATACCGGCAGTAATTGAAGAACTAAAATGACTCAATCACCGCTTAATCACATTGTAAAACATTTAAGGTTTTGTAAAACATTACAAAAAGGTTAACAAAAATAGGATAAACTCACATTGCTATATTAGGTTTCTCGTAAGGGTTTCCTAGATATAATCTATAATTTATACAAATGTACATTGGTTAGTATCATAACCCTTTGAAAATATTAATGATATCCTCCCCGAGACGGCATTCCAACAACTACGTCGGGCAGAACCACGACAGTTGTTACGGAACCCTAAATCAATCGGGCAGCGTATCTATTATGAAACTGGGGTTATAATACTTACAACGGAGCAGAACTTCGCTAATTAGGGGGATATAATACCCGACTATAATGTTTCTTCTACAGAATTTTGAGATTGAGAATGAATTGTGAGCGACGGAAAACGAAAACTGATGCGTTCTATTTATAGTTACTGAAATCGACTCTTAGGCGGCCCGCGTAAGAGTAGCCATAAGGCTACGCGGCCCGCGTCAACATGTGGTCAACGTGTAGCTTGTCCCGGTCACCAAGTAGGCCAGCCACGATGTCGACACGTGTCGGCCTAGGATGTCTCCGAGTTTAATGATCTCTAGCGGCCCGCCTAAGAGTAAGCTAAAGCTTACGCGGCCCGTATCAACTTAAGAAATCAGTGAAGTCCAGTCTCAACCTTGATACCGCCCATGTGAAATGTTGGGGTGGGTCTACGCTGCCCGCCTTAACTTAACATTTTCAGATTTTTATTTATTTTATATGCTATAATATATTTCGGGCTCGGTGTTCACATACGGGGTGTATTATAAGACATAATGGGACATTTTACAGTATACTAAGGTGTTGGAAATATTATGAGGGTGTTGGTTTTACCGAGGGTTATTACATTCTCCCCACCTTGTTTTAGAGCTCGTCCTCGAGATCTATTGAAACAAATGCGGGTATTTCTTTTGCATTTCTAATTCAAGCTCCCATGTGTACTCTAGTCCTCTTTTGGAGTCCCACTTCACTTTGACTAGAACTAGTCTCTTGCGTTTGAGATTCTTGACTTTCTAGTCTTCAATTTGTAGAGGTCTTTCTACAAACTTGAGTTGTTCATTTACCTCTATATCCTTAAGTGGTACTATCAATGATTTATCAACTAAACACTTTTTGAGATTAGATACATGAAACACATCATGTATTCCTGCCATTTCCTCTGGCAGTTGTAGCTGATAGGCTACAGGTCCTATTGTTCTAATAATCTCAAAAGGTCCAATATACCTGGGACTTAGCTTCCCTCTTTTGATGAATCTTACCACTCCTTTCCAAGGAGAGCCCTTCAACAATACTTTATCTCCTACTTGAAAATCCAATGGCTTGCGTCGGTTATCGGCATAACTCTTTTGTCGATCACGTGCTGCTTTCAGTCGTTCCTTGACTTGAATAATCTTGTCAGTTGTTTCTTGCACTATCTCAGGTCCAGATAGTTGCTTTTCCCCAATTTCTGCCCAACAGACTGGGGTTCGACACTTTCTTCCATAAAGTGCTTCGAATGGTGCAGCATTGATACTTGTGTGATAACTATTATTATAAGAAAATTCTATTAAAGGTAAGTGATCGTCCCAATTACCTCCAAAATCAATTACACAAGATCTAATCATATCTTCCATTGTCTGAATTGTCCTTTCGCTTTGTCCGTCCGTTTGAGGATGATAAGTGGTGCTTAGTTTTAGCTTGGTTCCTATTGCCTTTTGGAAACTTGACAAAAAATGAGAGGTAAATCGGCTATCCCTATCAGAAATAATTGATAAAGGAATGCCATGTAAAGAAACAATTTCATTTACATACAATTTAGCTAATTGTTCCATACTAAAAGTTTCTTTCATTGGTAGGAAATGAGCTGACTTAGTTAGCCTATCTACAATCACCTAGATTGTATCATTTCCTTCCTTTGTTTTGGGTAATTTAGTAACAAAATCCATTGTTATCAATTCCCATTTCCACACCAGCATTTATAATTGCTGTAACAAACCTGAGGGTTTCTAGTGTTCAGCTTTGACTTGTGAACAGGTTAAACATTTAGAAACATAGGCTGCTATGTCTTTCTTCATTCCTATCCACCAGAAATTTTTCCTTAAATCCTGGTACATTTTATCACTCCCTGGATGGATCGTATATTTAGATTTATGGGCTTCTTCTAGTATACGATGACGTAGGTTTCCTAATTTAGGTATCCATATTTTCTTTTCATGGAATCTCCAAATTCCATCTGTTCCTTGTTTTAATTCCTTTAACATACCTTTAATTTTTCAGAATCATCCTTGATTACTGATTCTTGTGCTTCTCTTATTTGATCATTTAAATCTACTTGTAGATTTAATTTAAGAGAACGTACCCTTCTTGGCTTTTCATGATACTTTCGGCTTAAAGCATCTGCCACTACATTTGCTTTTCCTTCATGATACTGGATATCACAATCATAGTCACTAAGCATCTCCATCCAGCGTCTTTGTCTCATATTCAACTCCTTTTGCTTGAAGATATACCTTAAACTCTTATGATCAGTGAATATGGTAAACTTACTACCATAAAGGTAATGTCTCCAAATCTTAAGAGCAAAAATTATAATTCCTAATTCTAAATCATGAGTTGAATAATTCTCTTCGTGATTCATAAGTGTCTAGATGCGTAAGCTATAACCTTTTGGCGTTGCATCAACACACATCCATAACCTAATTTAGAAGCATCGCAATCGACTACAAAGTCTTCAGCTCCTTCTGGTAATGCTAATATGGGTGTATGAGTTAATCTTTGCTTAAGAATTCTAAATGCTTCTTCTTGTTTTAATCCCCATTCAAACTTAACAGATTTACAGGTTAACTTAGTTAAGGGAATGGCTATTCTAGAGAAATCTCGAATAAATCTTCTATAATAACCGGCCAATCCTAAGAAACTTCTAACCTCGTTTGGTGACTTAGGGGTTTTCCATTTAGTAATTGCCTCAATCTTTGTTGGATCTACATGAATTCCTTCATGATTGACTAGGTGTCTAAGGAATTGTACCTGTTCTAACCAAAATTCGCACTTAGAAAATTTAGCATAAAGCTTTTCCTTTCTTAATAGACTTAAAAGTGCGTGCAAATGTTTTGCATGATCCTCTTTATTCTTAGAGTAAATTAGAATATCATCTATGAAGACAATTATGAATTTATCCAAATATGGCTTACATATTCGGTTCATCATGTCCATAAATGCAGCTGGGACATTGGTTAAACCAAATGGCATGACAGTAAATTCATAATGGCCATACCTTGTTCTGAAAGCGGTTTTAGGAATATCCTCTTCCTCTACCTTTAACTGATGATATCCTGACCTTAAATTGATTTTAGAGAAAAATCGAGCTCCTTGAAGTTGATCAAACAGATCATCGATTCTCGGTAATGGATACCGATTCTTAATCGTGACCTTGTTTAATTCACGGTAGTCAATGCACATACGCATTGATCCGTCCTTCTTTTTAACAAATAGTATCGGCGCTCCCTATGGCGACGAACTTGGCTGTATGAATCCCTTTTCCAACAATTCGTCTAATTGTTTCTTTAATTCTTGCATTTCTGCAGGTTCCAAACGATAAGGTGCTTTGGCAATTGGTGATGTTCCTGGTAGCAGGTGAATTCTGAATTCAACTTCTCTGTCTGGAGGTAGTCCTGGTAATTCTTCTGGAAAGATATCTGAAAACTGTGACACTACTGGAATGTCTTTTAGTTCTTTTCCTTTAGTGTTAGTGATTATAGAAATCAAATACACTATAGAGCCTTTTCTTATATAGCTTGCAGTTTTCATCACAGAGATGAATTTTGTGGATCTAGAGGATTTATCTCCTTTAATTGTGATCATTTTACCTTTTGGTGAATTTACTTGGATTGACTTTTGATCACATAAAATACTGGCTTTATTGGCTATTAACCAATCCATTCCTAAAACAACATCAAATCCTGCCAGATTCATGGGATAAAGATTTGAAATAAATTTCTGCTTTAAAATTTCTATTCTTGCTCCCTGCAAGATTTCAGAAATCCTAACGGTTTCTCCATTAGCGGTCTCTACTAGGCATTCTAGTGATAGTTTAGTTAATGACTGATTTAGAATTTTGCAAAATGATGTATTAATAAAACTTTGGTTTGTACCAGAGTCAAATAATACTTTAGAAAAGATATCATTAACTAAAAACATACCAGCTATGACATCTGGAATCATCTTGGCTTCATCTGCAGTCAGAACAAATGCTCTAGCATTTTTAGTACTCTTGTTGTTTGTAGTTGGAGCTAATTTCGGACAGTTTGGCCTGATATGACCTTTTTCTCCACAGTTGTAGCATAATCCATTACTGGATTTCCTCTTGCAATTTTCTTCCTTGTGTCCTGGCATCTTGCAATAATTGCAGAGAGTGGAGCATTTTCCGGAATGCCTTTTCTTGCAGACCTTGCAGTATGGTGCAGAGGTAGAACCCATATTCCTACGATTAAAATTTCCAGAACGAAATTCTTGAGTAAGCCTTTGGGTTAGGTTTCACCTCTGGTCTTCTTCTCTAGTACGGATTAACTCATCTGTCAAGGTATTTGCTAGTTCTACAGCTTCTTCTATAGTTTGAGGTCTTGCTGCCTTGACCACATGTCTAATCTCTCCAATTAATCCCCAGATATAACGGGAGATTAACACCGGTTCTGGTGAAGCAAGGGTTGGCACTATTCTAGCATATTCAAAGAATAACTTCGTGTACCCCTTACTATCCACTCCATTCATCCTAAGATTTAGGAATTTGTTTGCTATTTGTTCCTTTTCATTAGGAGGGCAGAATTTTCTTTCTACCATATTCCTAAATTCTTCCCAATCCATACTATAAACCCTATCACTTCCTCTAGACTGAAGGATAGTGTTCCACCATTCTAAGGCTGCATTCTTAAATAGATTGGAAGCAAACATTATCTTGTCCTCTTCCGCACATTTACTTATTTTCAGAACAGCCTCAGTCTTTTCTATCCAGCGTAGAGCTGCAATAGGTTCTTCATTGCCCGAGAATTCTATTGGTTTACAGGACCAGAATTCTTTGTATGAACAACCGTAAGGCACGGTTCTTCTTCTTTTGGGAATGGGCAATTGAAGTATTGGTCCATTGTTCACGCTGTGTTCTGGTTCAATTGGTCGCTTACTGCTATGTTTACTTTTATTATTCGCTTCTTGAACCGTTTGAAGAATAAATGGCATTGCATCTATAATTCCTTGTGCCACTATATGTTAGATAGCACTATTATCCATCTGGTTTCCATTGTTATTGATGCTTGGATTTTTATTAACCACGTTAATGTTACTCTGGTTATCGTTATTCAGATTTCCTTGATTTTCTTCGTCGGCCATCTGAATTTTAAACATTTACCCCATATTAATATCACAAGATAATAAGTAATATCATAATTCACATGACACGCAATCTAGCCAAAAACGTCGATCATTGCGACTTGTACTCTATTTTCATATACTATGCGTTTATTACACACTAGTATTACAATACTAACAGAAAGAAAATTACACTAATAGTACTATGCATCCGTACACACATATTTTATTTTTATTTTATTTTATTATATTATTATTATTATTACTACTATTTCCTCCATTCTCACATTCAAGGATATGGATTTATCCAAAAATCCATATTGCGTTCATCGTATTTCCATACGAGACGCTCTCCCACCTGACGCATTCTCTCACTGCTTTCTAAAATTTCCTCCCCGAAAGTCCTAAGTTCTTGCACGTTTTCTTCACTCATTAGGGGTGCAGGTTCTCGGACTGGGTTTGGAATCTGGGGTGCGGGTTCCTGATATGGGGGTGAAAGTTCCTGAAATTGGTAAGGATCCTCTAAGATCTCCCTAATGTAGTTATTATGGTAATAGGGATCTAAAGGGTCCATACCTGGGTAGGCTTCTATGTTCTGTATGGGTGGGTATTCCTGGATAGGGTAACGTTGCACAAAGTCCCTATTATCGTCCCACCAGGGGTCGTAATTTGGGTCTAGGGGGTTTGGTGCAGGTACCCTAGGGATTTCTTCTGGGTTAAAGTCATGCATCTCCACTTGGTTATCAGGAATTTCTATCTCCATAGGTTGTTCTGGGTTTTGTGGTTGTGGGGCTACTAGTTGTTCCAGACTCGGGTCAGCAACAGTTGTAGCTAGGATATGGAAATTAGCTAGACTTCTATTAAGCATATCCTGTGTATGGGCATCTGTCTCTCGCTTAGCAGCCGCTAAAACTCTTTGCTGTTGCAACTTTCGCATTCTTTTCCTACGAGCAAAGGCTTCCTTACTGAACCATCCTCGTTTCTTATGAGGGAATGGCTCTTCTGACTGAGCTCTAAAAGCAAACACTCCTTTTTCCTGATCGCAGTATACCCAGAGAGGGCAGGCTGTGAAGAGGTACCTTCACCCCTAGGTGAATCAGACAACTGACGATTTATGTCTGAGGGTCCTTGATCACTCATACTGTAAACTAACAAATAGTCAAATAACACATAACAATTAAATACAGTTATGCACGTATTTTCATTATTTCCTAACACAAAATTTAGAATTTAAGTGTCAGCAGAACACTTCTTTGGCTCAGACCAGTGGCTAGGCTCTGATACCACCTTCTGTCGCTACCCCGATCCCTAAGTCACGGGAACGGGCGGCCGCGAGCCAGTTTCGGTGGTATCTCGTAGTGTCTAATTTGGCAGCGGAATTTTTCATCAGAACCGTAGTTAGGAAATGTTTATCAGAGTAAAACCACCATATTTGATATTAATAATAACATGGGCAAAACCCAAGTTTCTTATTACAATACATTTATAGAGATAAACCCTATTTTATTGAATTTAAAACATCGTTTATTAGGTAACTTTTATAGCCACATTTTTCCAAAGCCTTCAATGCTCTCCAGCTGACTTTTTACTAATTGGCTATCACATTGGGTTACCTGAAACGCGTTTTAAAAACATTTGTCAGTCGGAAATAATGGTGAGTGAATCCCAGTTTAATCAAGAAACATTTTATCAATTAAAACAGTATTGAGAGCGATCACATTGTTTATGTCTACACAATTACTCCATTTGGTACTATCAATCCACTGACTTGTGGGTCATATTACACATTGGCTAACTCATTGTCCAATGGTAACGTACTGTCAACCTTGACTTACTACTCACAGTGTAGTAAATTTTGTATACAAAACCCCAACATACCGGCAGTAATTGAAGAACTACAAAGACTCAATCACCGCTTAATCACATTGTAAAACATTTAAGGTTTTGTAAAACATTACAAAAAGGTTAACAAAAATAGGATAAACTCACATTGCTATATTAGGTTTCTCGTAAGGGTTTCCTGGATATAATCTATAATTTATACAAATGTACATTGGTTAGGATCATAACCCTTTGAAAATATTAATGATATCCTCCCTGAGACGGCATTCCAACAACTACGTCGGGCAAAACCACGACAGTTGTTACGGAACCCTAAATCAATCGGGCAGCGTATCTATTATGAAACTAGGGTTATAATACTTACAATGGAGCAGAACTTCGCTAATTAGGGGGATATAATACCCGACTATAATGTTTCTTCTACAGAATTTCGAGATTGAGAATGAATTGTGAGCGACGGAAAACAAAAACTGATACGTTCTATTTATAGTTACTGAAATAGACTCTTAGGCGTCCCGTGTAAGAGTAGCCATAAGGCTACGCGGCCCGCGTCAACATGTGGTCAACGTGTAGCTTGTCCCGGTCACCAAGTAGGCCCGCCACGATGTCGACACGTGTCGGCCTATGATGTCTCCGCGTTTAATGATCTCTAGCGGCCAGCGTAAGAGTAAGCTAAAGCTTACGCGACCCGTATCAACTTAAGAAATCAATGAAGTCCGGTCTCAACCTTGATACCGCCCGCATGAAATGTTGGGGTGGGTCTACGCTGCCCGCCTTAACTTAACATTTTCAGACTTTTATTTATTTTATATGCTATAATATATTTCGGGCTCGGTTTTCACATACGGGGTGTATTATAAGACATAATGGGACATTTTACAGTATACTAAGGTTTCGAAAATATTATGAGGGTGTTGGTTTTACCGACGGTTGTTACACCTATAAATACCCCTCAGTCACATCAAGAACACTTGATGTGACTGCTACTGTTCGACCATACGCTCCAACCCCTTCATCTCTCGATTTCTCGCGATTCTTGTAAGTTTTCAACCTAAACTTTGTACTTCTATGATCTACACTCGATTTTACACCTTTCTACCTTTTAAAACTCAACTTTCAACCATGAAATCTACTGATTTGAGGTGTTCAAATATGATGTCATCATTAGTTCATATGAACTCCAAAGTATGACCTCATTTTACCATGAACGACTCAGATCTGAGTAATTCCCACATGTTTTTATAACAATCTCACCTAAAAATCTATGAATATGATCAAAGTACTGTGCGATTTCGGGTTAGACATGGAAAAACCGTCAAGGGCGGCCAGATCTGATGGAACGGGGTGGTTCCCGGCCGACAGAACAGGCCGAACTCGATGGAATTTCAGTAGTTTAACACGACGACACAGCGTCTCAGTCAATTCACCGGTATCCTTTCCAGAAACAATTGAGTGTGACGTAATCAGAAAATTTGAACGAGTTGCCGTCCAATCGGACTGCTGTCCGATCGAACGGCAAACCAACTTCAAACCAGCCGATCGGACAACATGTCAGCCGATCGGACAACATGTCAGCCGATCGGACAACATATCAGCCGATCGGACAACATGACAACCGATCGGATAACATGCCAACCGATCGGTCAACTTGTTAACCGATCGGTCGACACGTCAACCGACCGGTCGACACGTCAACCGATCGGACAACATGTCAACCGACCGGTCGACACGTCAACCGATCGGACGACATGCCAACCGATCCAGCTCATCCGACCGGATAGCCATCCGATCGGATTACCACTAGTCCTATTATTCAACTTTCACCGCACCTCGCTTACGCTACCACTCCGTGTTCATACTAAATCAGGCGCACTCTAAATTAATCCAACCAAGTTGAGTTCTTGCTGAATACGCACTGTGAGTATACTTGAACCCTTTTTGCTTTTGCACTTTTGGGTGTAACATACGTTGCTATCAAATCTAACTATCAAAAACTTTAACTACTTATTACATGCAAAGTTATACGTGATGCTAGTTACATATGTGCTAGGACTTATACTCGCGACGTCCCACCATGACTAGTATAGTACTATTGCGCCCGACGGGGTCTAGTTTGCCATCGCGTATTCGAGCATCGAGGACTTAGCTGGTAGTATCGGTTTTATGAGTATGTATGTCGTGTATCTCGTTTATGTATGTAGGAGATTCGCAACACTTTTAAATCTATTATGCTATTACATATCAAACCTGTATACTCGCCAATACTTTTGTATTGACATTATTTTAACGTATGTTGCAGGTTAGATCGCAAGCTATCTCAATCAAGCTAGGAAGTCTAGAAACTTCACTAGAAATCTAGGTTGTCGGATTTGTATTGTTCGAGAGAATAAGAAATCTGTGACGACTTATGTGATTGTAATTGTTTGTTAGTATGGGATAATGAACACATTAATTATTGTCGCAAAATAGTTGCTATGGATTCTCCTGAGCAATCTGATTCGCCTAGTGCCGCGCCCCGATGATTCCGCCATCGGTTGGGGTGTGACAATGGTAACTGCAGCAAACCTCCCGACGATCCAGTAGATTATACGACTGTCACACCGTCTCACCGATCAGGCAGTCGAGCAGAACAGGTTGCCAAGCGGGTTAGTGCTACCACTGATGCACCCAACGACGATAAATGTAAGTGGGATGGGAACTCGAGCAAGGGTTCAAGCTCTACACAGACTCATTCTCAGCAGAGAAAGACCGATGACTACAAGAGTCCCAATCAGCAGCAGTCTGCTACTAACCAAAGTCAAGGTGGGTACAAGGGAAATCACCCCAAGTGCAACCGTTGAAACTTGCATCACAGTGGGCCGTGCAACAAGAACCACTTCCAGAGATGCAACAAGCCAGGCCACGCAGCAAAGGATGCAGGAGTCCGTATCCTATGAATCAGAATCGATAGCAGTAGCAACAGGCCCTACAGAACCAGCAGCAGCAACAACAGGGTAACAACCGGGGGTGTTACCAGTGTGGAGCTGAAGGCCACTTTAAAAGAAACTACCCTCAGCTGAATCAGAACCGCAACAATAACAACCAGGGCAACGAAAACAACAACAGGAACAACAACGATGACAATGGTGCCAATGGTAGTGTGTTTGTGATTGGTCAAGGAGAAGCAAGGAACGATCCCAATGTTGTGACGGGTAAGTTTTTACTGGACGACTACTTTGTTTCTGTTTTATTTGATTCAGGGGCCGATACTAGTTACGTGTCCTTAAGGGTTAGCCAGATGCTTGAGCGTACCCCAAACCCGCTGAACTCCAAGCATGTTGTAGAACTAGCAAACGGTAAAAACCTTGAGGCAACACACATTGTCAAGGGTTGTAAAATCGCCCTAGCTGGTCAGACCTTCTCTATCGATCTCATCCCCATCGTTCTTGGTAGTTTCAATGTTGTAATCGGGATGGACTGGTTATCCCAACATCTAGCGGAAATACTCTGCAAGGAGAATATTGTGTGCATCCCTCGTCCTAATGATGAACCTCTCACTATTCATGGTGACTAGAGGGGTGCTTTCGTGGGCATCATCTTGCTCCTTAAGGCTTAGAAGTGTTTGCGCAAGGGCCACACTGCTATTCTAGCTCTTGTTACTGACACCTCAGCTAAAGAGATGAAGATTGAAGACATCCCGATCGTACGCAACTTTCCTGAGGTATTCCCTGAGGAATTACCTGGTCTTCCGCCTCTTCTCCAAGTCGAGTTCCAAATCAAGCTAGCTCCTGGAGCGGCACCCATAGCTCGCGCACCTTATCGTTTAGCGCCAGTTGAATTGGAAGAATTGTCCACGCAACTACAGGAACTCTTGGACAAGGGTTTTATTCGTCCTAGCTCTTCGCCCTGGGGAGCCCTAGTTTTGTTTGTCAAGAAGAAAGACGATACCTTTCGTATGTACATAGACTACCATGAACTTAACAAGGTGATCGTGAAGAATCGTTACCCACTTCCACGTATTGATTTGAGATCAGGCTATCATCAGCTGAGAGTCCGAGACAAAGACATCTCCAAAACAGCATTTGGGACTCGTTACGGACACTACGAGTTCCTGGTTATGCCTTTCGGGTTGACAAACGCACCTTCGGTTTTCATGGACCTCATGAACCGAGTGTGCAAACCTTACTTGGATAAGTTCATTATCGTTTTCATTGACGACATCCTGATTTATTCTAAGAGTCAGGAGGGACACGAGCAACATCTGCGTCTTATTCTTGAACTTCTTCGAACAAAGCAACTCTATGCTAAGTTTTCGAAATGTGACTTTTGGCTTTGTGAAGTCCATTTCCTAGGCGATGTAGTCAATGAAGATGGGATCCACGTCGATCTATCCAAGATTGACTCA
Source organism: Helianthus tuberosus (assembly GCA_030545235.1). NCBI lineage: Eukaryota > Viridiplantae > Streptophyta > Magnoliopsida > Asterales > Asteraceae > Helianthus > Helianthus tuberosus. The sequence goes on from JARYGA010037226.1 coordinate 16,199, forward strand.
ATCAAGAACTGGCCTGCACCTCGAACTCCAACTGAAATACGTCAATTCTTGGGTTTGGCGGGTTACTACCGAAGGTTTATCAAGGATTTCTCGAAGATTGCGCAACCTCTTACTACTGTAACTCAGAAGGGTGTCACCTGCTGGTGGGGTGATGCTCAGGAATCCGTGTTTCAATAGTTAAAGGCGAAACACTATAGCACACCCATTCTTTCGTTACCAGAAGGCATAGACGATTTCGTTGTTTATTGTGACGCGTCTATCCAAGGACTTTGTTGTGTGTTGATGTAACGTGAGAAAGTCATTTCTTACGCATCACGTCAACTCAAGGTTCATGAAAAGAACTGAACTACCCATGATTTGGAGTTGAGAGCAGTAGTGTTCGCACTCAAGATATGGAGACATTACTTGTATGATACCAAGTGCACAATCTACACCGATCACAAAAGTGTCCGGCATATCTTTGACCAGAAGGAGTTGAACGTGTGACAGCGTCAATGGGTCAAACTCCTCAATGACTATGAGTGCACAATCAAGTATCATCCATGCAAGGCCAACATTGTGGCCGATGCCCTCAGTCGGAAGGAAACGGAACCTAAGCTTGCGTTACAACTTACTATCCACTCTAGTCTTTCTACCCAAATCCGTGACACTCAAGTTGAAGCATTGAAGGAAGAGAACCTCAAAGCTGAGTCCCTACGGGGCATAGAAAAGCGACTTGAACTCAAGGAAGACGGTACTTACTATTTCATGGAGCGTATATGGGTTCCATTCTATGGAAACCTACGAGAGCTTGTGATGGACGAAACACACAAGTCACGCTACTCGGTGCATCCTGGTTCTGACAAGATGTACCAGGATCTCAAGACTCTGTACTGGTAGCCCCACATGAAAGCTAACATGGCGACCTATGTTAGTAAATGCTTGACCTATGCTAGGGTTAAAATCGAATACCAGAAGCCATCAAGACTACTGCAAAAACCGGAGATCCCAACATGGAAATGGGAGAAAATTTCCATGGATTTTATCACTGGTTTACCTAGATCTCAGTGAGGAAACGACACTATCTGGGTGATCATGGATCGACTGACTAAGTCTGTACACTTTCTTGCAATCAAGGAAACTGACAAGTTCTCTACACTCGCAGACATCTATTTGAAGGAAGTAGTCGCTAGACACGGAGTGCCAACCTCTATCATTTCTGATCATGACCCGCGCTTTGCAACTGATTTATGGCAGGTGATGCACAAATCCTTTGGCTCAATTCTAGACATGAGCACCGCTTATCACCCGCAAACAGATGGGCAGACTGAAGGCACCATCCAAACCTTGGAAGACATGCTTCGAGCATGTGTTATAGACTTTGGGAATGGCTGGGAAAGATATCTACCTTTGGTGGAGTTTTCATACAACAATAGTTACCACACCAGCATCAAGGCTGCTCTGTTCGAGGTTTTGTACGGACGGAAATGTCGATTACCTATATGCTGGGCAGAAGTTGGCGAAATCACTGGCCCAGAACTTCTTCTCGACACAACAGAAAAGATTGCCCAAATCCGACAACAAATGGCGACAGCTCGTGACAGTCAGAAAAACTACGCTGACAAGCGTTGGAAACCTCTCGAGTTCCAGGTTGGGGATCGAGTGCTACTCAAAGTCTCACCTTGGCAAGGTGTGGTTCGCTTTGGTAAATGGGGCAAGCTTAATATGCGTTATGTCAGACTTTTCGAAATCACTGAGAGAATCGGCAAGGTAGCGTATAGGCTGAATTTGCCCGAAGAACTCAGTGTTGTTCATAACATTGCGACTCGAAATCCCTTGGTTTCGACTCGAGACCAAACCTTCACAAAACAAGTGAACTCTAGAAAAGCATGGTTGCGGGTCCGGTTTCGACTCAAGAGCTGACTCGAGACCCCGAGGACTCGACTAGTGCTTCATGACTCGAAACCAGCCTGATCTCGACTCGAAACCTTTTGACTACAACTTGAGAGCGCTTGATCTTGACTCGAGATCTCTAGTTGCGAGTCGAGACCTCATGGTTTCGACTGGGGGTCCCACTCGCAACGTATGTTTAACTGGGTCGGGAATATTAGGCCGCATTGCATAAGACTCGCATACTTTCAACGGGCCCATATACTTGGGCCGCACACTTAAACTATGAACATGGTACTCGTGAATGTGAATGTTGACGAACTGTTATGTTGTACGTGTATGCTGAGAACCTTGCTTGTATGCAACATGCTAGAATACGTGTAGGACTATGTGTTTACTACTTGAACATGAACCTGACTTGTATGGTAACCATAATAGGATGTGGTTGACCACATTAGCTCAAGCGACCATTATCTGCCGAGCTAATCTAAGGTGAGTTCACACTTTTCTTAAAAGCATGCAATTCCCGATGGTTTGGGAATGGAACGAACAACAACCATCCCTCTTGGGTGGGATACAACCTGCGTATTCTCCTTAGGTAGAATACATACAACCTCGTACCCTTGGTGAGGGACGGAAACCGTTATAATACATGTCTTAAGCGTACTAGACAACAACTCTATCTGAAAGCCCCTACTCATTTTTATACCGACTTAAATCGCCGGACCAATGGCGAACGAGGTATTAGTTAAATAGCGTTATTAGGTTTAACAAGCCTCACACCGTCCTGCAGACAATGGGAGTGGACTAATATACTTGGGAATTTGGTCAATGATTGTAGACATTGACATGGGGCACTAAACATGCTATACTCAGTAGTCGGTATGGTAACGGGTCTAGTAGTTTAAAACAGTGAGGTAGCTCCCCATGGCATGTTTTTTATAAAGAAAAAAGGAACTTAACAACTTATGGTTTTTGGAACAACACTAAACAAAACAACAGTGAACTCGCTAACTTTCTGTTGACACACTACTGCATGCTTTGCAGGTCGTTAGGTACATGGTTGAAGCTTGCACGAGGAGTGAACGTTGCGGCAAGGAACCAACTGTTGGGTTCCTACTATTAAATATTATGATTTTTAAACTGCTTTATGGGTTTTAAACTTTATGCTTCTGCTAATACTTAAACTTGGTTTTGGGGATATTGTTTCCGTGAATTCTAAACGTTTTGATTGTGATGGTTTTACATTATTTTACTTATCATTCAGTATGATTAGTTGTATGATCCTGGTCAGTCACACGCCTCATGGTAATACCCCGCTTGTGGATTTTGAGGGTGTGACAGCGAATGTCTTCACACAATCTTGAAATAAAACAGTTCCATAAGGCTTCGAAAGATAACCTAATAACACAGTTTCTTATGCATTCGAACTCAGCTTGGTAACCAGCAATGGTAGATGTTTGACTTAGCTTGAACAATGTGGCTTGATGGTATTTGTAGGTTATAGTCCGAAACACAATTCAAGAGCATGAACAAAATCTGGCCATGTGCCTAAGAAATTGTTGTGGGCAAGGTGCTTGTACCATGAGAAAGTTTCACCAACAAAGTAAAAGACAACAAGAGTAAGGCGTTGCGGGGGCGGAATGTATAGAATGCGAAGTAGTTGTCGGCTTGAAACAACCAATCAAGCGGTTTAGAACCATCGAAAGTGGGTAGGTGGATGTAAGGTCACCTTATACACAATAATACGAATCTAATCAACACACGCTAGGTATCGTGATGTGTGGAATCCATCACCATACATGTACACACTGTAAACATAGACAGAAAGGAGTAGAAATAGAAGATTCAACCAAATACTGCACTTGTATATTACACAAATGCTAAAAGTCTATCTATTACATCACATAGACCCATATATATGGAAAACACATAATCCGGAACTTCTATAAGTTCCGGAGTATCCAACCTAAACCCCTGAACATCAATAACCTAGAATATCTAATTCCAGTGTACATATAATCCGGAACCTTAAACCTGGAATACATCAACACTAGGTTAATTATTACATTCATACAAACTTAACCAAACCTACATTTTAGACCCTAACAATGTGAGAGTTGTCAAATCAAGCACTTCATCACTTTAGTGCATTTACAGACTCCCCCATGATGAATGCTCAGATCTTCAAAAGTTTATGCCTGCAACTCTTAATTGATGCTTCAAGTATAAACTTCCCGCACACACTTTGTACTTAACACAAAACTGAACCACTTGAATGTACTGCAACGCAATCCTTCTCATGCTTTCACATTATTGCAATGCATGTCATCTCAGCCTTTTCAAATCATCCGTTTGCGAATTAATTAGCCATATAGGATCCAAATTCTGACGATTTCATCCAAAACATTCTGTCGTGTGATGACTGCTTCACCTGTCTTTCCATCCACAAACCAACTCCGAATGCCTTTCAAACAATCTAAATCAAATTCTCTAGTAAGAATCTTTCTAATACACTTAGCAGGCTTGTATACCATCTTATAGATCCTTTTATCATTCACAGGATCCCTGCTTTTTACACGTCTCCCAATTGATGGTTTAAATAATTTCCACTTGCTTTCCCTTCTTTCTATAACCAGATTGTTTATCAACCCATTCACATTGGCAATAACGTTCGATGATTCAAGTTAAGCTGAGCAAGATGATGCAGATCTCTTGCTGGCAAAGTTCTCAAATATGCAGCTCGACATTTGAAGTATTGCTCTGTAACATCCGTCAAAATTAACTCCCAAAATCCGACCTATTTTGAAAATTTGATCTGAACCATTATAATCAGATCTTTTGTTTCTCTTTCACGGAATAAATAATTGTTGGAGGAGTTTATTTATTTATTTATTTCACTGATTAGTTAATTTTATATGAAAATAGGTTTTTAAAATACTAATTATATAGTTAAACTTAGTTAAGTTATGTTAGATTTTGTAAAAGAAAGTAATTAGTTAAGTTAACTATGGATAAGCTAGTTAGTTGTAGGCTTTAAAATGAGTCTTAAGTTAATAACCAAAGTTAATCTTACTAAATGAACAAACCTTCAAAGTTAAGGGGGTTCTTTTGTAAATCTTGAAACTTGCATTTAAAATAAAAAATAAAACAAAGTGGAGAACCGCGGCATCGAACACGGGTCTCACGCTTCATCAAACAACAACTCTACCACTCTGCCAGGTCTTGACATCGAGTCATTCTTTTAACGTTTAATACATATAATGCTGTTACGCTGAAACTTCCTTTTAAACAAGTTGCCGCCACAATACATAACGTGTACAACATGAATTCCATTTTCACATCCGCTGATTTCGGTGATTAGCATCGATGCCACGTTTCCCAATTATACCTCAATCATGAACTTAGACTGATTGTAAAGCACATACAATCAATCGTAACCGGTTTCCATAAGTCGTGACTCGTGCGAAGGCTTTAAAACCGAGACTTCATCACCGATTTTACCCTCATCTCAATCTGTTTCAACACAATACCAACCTCACCCTATATCACTTGTCATCTGCACACCGCCGGAGCTTGAAGACGACGCTAGAAAACCACCAAAGCCGCCGGAGCCGTACGAAGGATCGACCGGAGATATTATTCATCTTGTTTCGGTATATCATCCCTTACCCATTTATTTTCTTGTTAAAGCCCCAATTGAAATCTTGCTTTTTCGACCTTATTAATCATCCAAACAAAACTAAAAGTATGAGAAATCTTATAATAGTGTTTCGGTTTGGTTAAATCGAAGAAGATGAACTCGAAGATGTCACCGGAGCTCGACGACGACATCATGACGGGAATCCGTTTCCTTTCGTTTGGTATACTCCTTTCCCTTCCATGCTAACCGATTCGTTTTTGTTAATTGATAAACATGTACCAAAGAAAAGTGGCTAGGGTTTTATTATAATGAAAGGTGCATACATAAACAAAGAAAAGTAACCCTATAAATAGAGAAACAATCTAGGGTTACTAGCAAAATGGGCTAGACAATAAACCCAATATAAGACAAGCCCACTAACTTTATTATGCTAACGCCCACCCTCAAACTCACAATGCAATAGCAATAAGCATTGAGAGTTTGTCACACAAGAAACAAACCGCGACACTGACAGAGCCTTCGTAAAAATGTTAGCAATCTACAAGGCTGATGGAACATACGGAAGCAAGATGGTCTCGAGCTGAAGCTGATGACGTGTGAAGTGACAATCAATCTCAATGTGTTTTATTCGCTCATGAAAAACAGAGTTCTTAGCAATCTGCATAGCACTTTGGTTATCACAATGTAAGGGAGTAGGCTGAGAGATGGTAACCCCCATATCGGCAAGAAGCCATCATAACCAAACAATCTCACATGTAGTCACAGCCATAGCACGATACTCAGCCTCAGTAGAAGATCTTGAAACAACATCTTGTTTCTTACTTCTCCATGAGATTAACGAATCTCCAAGAAAAACACAAAAACCAGTTGTGGACTTGCGATCATTACGATCACTATCCCAATCAGCATCACTGTAGGCACGTAACTCCAAAGAAGATGTAGAGGGAAACAGAAGACTCTGAAACTGAGTGCCACGAAGATATCTTAATATACGAAGAACAGCTCCCCAATGAACAGACGTAGGGGCAGTAACAAACTGGCTAACCACATGAACTGCATGAGCAATACCCGAGCGAGTAACTGTAAGATAAACCAAGTTGCCTTCAATAGTACGATACAAACTTGGATCAGCCACGGGAACACTATCACTGGGAGAATAACGCGCATTGGTTTCAAGAGGAGTGTCAACAGTTCTATTATCAGAAAGTCTTGCCCACTGAAAAAGATCAGATATATATTTTATTTGGGAAAGAAGATATCCTTTGTGAGACTGAGCCACCTCAATACCCAAATACCGGAGCAAACCCAAATCCTTCATAGCAAAACGATGAGCCAAATCATGCTTCAAGGACTCAATACCATCATAATCATCACCTATAATAATCATATCGTCCACATATAAAGACAAAAGAATTTGTCCTGCACTCGTACATCAAACAAACAATGTTGAATCATGATTACTAGGAACAAAACGAAGTGAAGTAATCACTCTTGAGAACTTCTCAAACCAAGCACGAAGGGCCTGTTTGAGACTATATAGAGCTTTTTGAAGTCGACAGACTTCACTAGGCTAATGAGCAATTCCTGGGGGAGGAATCATGTAAACCTCCTCATGGAGATCACCATTCAGAAATGCATTCTTGACATGCATTTGAAAAATCTTCCACTTACGAACAGATGTGACAGCTATTAGAGTACGAACTGTAGTCATTTTTTCCATTGGTGCAAATGTCTCCTCATAATCCATTCCATACTTTTGTGAATAACCTTTTGCTACAAGTCTGGCCTTATATCGCTCAACATACCCATCAGACTTTGTTTTAATCTTATATACCCAACGACAACCAATTGTATGTTTACTAGATGGTAATGGAACCAAATCCCATGCCCGTGTCTGATGAAGAGCAGTGAGCTCTTCAGCTATAGCATTCTGCCAAAGAGGATTAGAGACAGCCTCTCTATATGATTCAGGTTCAGACAGATGATGTATATTTGCGATGAAGGTGGCAAATGAAGGCGATTAAGTAGAGTAGGCAAAATCTGGTAATTTGGTGGACTTACATTCACGAGAAGACCTCCTCAGAGGTGGAACTATCTCAACAGGTGAAGGAGTTGTCTCGGGCATAGCCGAACCTGAAGTTGTATCTTACGATGTATGGGTATCTTGAACAGACCCACCAGATGCTAGCGGCCCATCAGTTCTACTAGCCCATCAGAATCACCTGATGTAGTGGGAACATTGGACGATGTTGATGCATCAATGTCATAAGTGAAGGGGTCAATGTTTAGGAGATCTGACTTTGTTACATTATGTGATCTGGATGGAATCGAATAGAAAGGAATATGCTCGAGGAAGATAACATGCCTTGACACATACAACTTCTTACTAACAGGATCATAACAATGATATCCTTTCTGTGCAGTGCCATAACCTTTCGGGCCACTGGCATAACCCAAAAACACACATAATGATGACTTATTTGACAATTTGTCTCGTTCAACATGAGGACGAAGAACAAAGCATGTACATCCAAAAACCCTTAATTCATTGTAATCTGGGAGTTCGCCATACAGTTTCTCAAAAGGAGACATCCCAGAGTTATGAGAAGTAGGGATCCGATTAATTACATGTTGGGCAGTTAGGAGTGCTTCTCCCAAAAAAATACTCGGGACATCGGCAAATAAAAGAAACGAGCGAGTAGTTTCCATAAGATGGCGATGTTTCCTTTCAACTACACCATTCTGCTGAGGTGTGTCGGTACAAGATACCCGGTGTATTGTACCATGTAATGCAAGTAACTGGGTAAAGCCATTGGAGGTATATTTACCCCCTTGGTCACAACGAAAGCACTTTATCACAGCCGAAAATTGGGTCTTAACATATGCTCTAAAGTCTTTGTAAATACCAAAGAACTCAGATCTACGTTTCATAAGATACACCCAGGTATAACGAGTATAGTCATCTATAAAAGATAGATAATAAATTGACCCACCCTTAGTGGATACAGGTGACGGACCCCACACATCAGAATGCACAATATCAAAAGGAGCCAAAGAACGAGAGGTACTTTGTGTAAAAGCAGGGCGGAAAACTTTGCAAGTTTGCAACCACTACAATCAGAAATATCACAAGTGTTCAACTTACCCAAAGCACATGTAGAAATCAAAAACCTTAAACGAGACGCGGACACATGTCCCAATCGAGAATGCCACCGATAAAAGTCAGGAGATGAATGACTCAAGCGAAAGGACGACAAATCAACACTAGAAGCAGCAACATCAATTCCTTTTAGATCATCAAAGACTTAAAGTCCACCTACCCTACGGCCGGTCCCAATCACCCTCATAGAACGTGAATCCAATACATAACAAACGAAATCAGAGATGAGCACCAAATAACCAGATTTGCACAACTGACTAACCGAAACAAGGTTTAAAGCGAGATTTGGAATAAAATAGACATTAGTGAGAGAAATATGAGGAGTAACAACTGATCCAACACCTTCTATTGGCATAGATGTACCACTAGCAGACATAACAAACGTAGCCGAACCAGAGATCAAAGATACAAAATATGACAAGTAGGGTGACATATGATGAGATGCACCGGAATCCAAAATCCATATGGATGAAGGAATACCTGAAGTATTAGACGAAGACATGGCTAAATTTAGAAACAACCTGAATTGGTCAAAAAAACGTGAATCTGAAGCAGGCATTGGAACTGGACCAAAAACACATGTAGATGAAAGAGATTCAGCCTTTGCCGCTATAACGACAATACCAAGCAGAAAAAACCCAATATCAAATAAGAACCCAATAGCGGAAGCACTAAATACTAATACTAATACTAATACCAATATGAACCAAAATATTGAAACCCTAATGTAACGAAAGCAAAGGCAACAACAAATACGAACCCATCCACGAAAGAAAATACGAATCAGAAAATCAGTTACGAACGGACAAGTTGAATAATCATTCACATTATTTCTTCACCAATTATCGAAGCTTGCACACCACGAAACCAATCAATTAATTCTTAAAATATGCAAGTCAACAAACTAATTCTTCAATATGCCATATAAGACCGTGGGGTATGGTGGGGCTTGGGTTGTGGCTTGAGTTGGGGCATCGGTTGACAAGTGTAATTTCAAAACTCAAGTCTCAAACCCACTTTGAAGGGGGTATGGTGGGCGTGGCTTGGCTGGCGTGGCCAAGCCACATCAAGTCTCAAACCCACTTTGAATGGGTCATTCACAGCCCGCCATGTCAGCTTGCTCCCCCGCCCCACGCCCGGCTTGAAACCCAAGCCCCAAGGGTTACGCCCCAACCCAAGCCCACCCGGGGTAGTAGCTTGGGCGTTTTCCCCCAACCAACGCCCCAACCCAAGCCCCATACCCCATAGCCTAACCCTTCACGTGAACCAACAATCTGTTGTAGGCTAACATACCAAAAACTAATTAAATAAAATTCTTCACCAATAATTCTTCACAAAATAGCTAACGCACCGAATACTCCATAAACTAAATGAATACTTCACAAAATTCCCACACCACAAATAATTCTCGAAGGCCGTATTATTTCTTTCATCAAACTAATAATTCACATTATTCAATTATTCAATGCTATTTCTGCACTAATTCATGGCCGCAATGTTTGAATATATTCAAACAAATTCAGAATAAACATTAACTAAATGAAATGAGGTGGCAAAGAATAAATACCAAGGAACAAAACAATTGTGTTGGCCGAACCTTATATCATCAAACGAAAAACAATCACGGTAATGAACTTCAACACCATAGCCCTCAAAAAATACTTAATGCAGAGTTCGATATGCGCAACTAATACTTGCTACAAACTCTTTCATAATCATGTCAACAAGAAAAAAACGAATAACGCTCTTATACCATATTAATTGATAAACATGTACCAAAGAAAAGTGGCTAGGGTTTTATTATAATGAAAGGTGCATACATAAACAAAGAAAAGTAACACTATAAATAGAGAAACAATCTAGGGTTACTAGAAAAAATGGGCTAGACAGTAAACCCAATATAAGACAAGCCCACTAACTTTATTATGATAACAGTTTTAAATCAAAAATCAAATTCGTCTAAAAGGATGATTTATAAAAAGGGTTAGAGTTCATCAGTGTGGGTGTGATTTAACTCAAATAATGCTAACATTGGATGTTTCTTTATTGGTTCATATTCTTTTTCAGTTTGAGATTTTGTGTCAAAACGGTTATGAACGAATTATGTTAACAAAGAAGACGAACTGAGACTAGTTCCAAATGAAATAACGAATCAAACAATTCACAAAAGTTGATTGCAGAATAGTGGGTGTTGTCGTTGTTGCTTAAACAAATGTAACGATAATTTACTGTTTTGTTTTTAAATCAATTTTTAGTACCTTTAATTATAATAATAGAAACCAAATGATTATAATTATCTTTTATTTATAATACAAACATATAAGGATTAGTTTAATAACATTAAATGATTTATTTGTAAACTATGAATATTTGGAATATTATACAACTTATAAATTTTATTTAACGAGATCTTTTCTTTATATAATACCAAAAACATTTAGTTAAAATTTTAAGTAAATCGAAATGTAGTTATTTTGTAAACAATAAAACATTAGGGGTTATATTTAACCTACAAATTCTAACGAGTTCGTTATGTGTTATTTTTAAATCTCTAGGATAACCACTACGTTCGTTCTCTTGGTTTCCCAATCTTACTCGTGCGTTACTTACGAGAAATCGCAAACGCAACCAATGTGAGTATACTCGATCCCATTTTTATTTTATCATTTTTGGGTGCAACATGTATTCTATAAAAAAACACGCAACGCTTGAAACTTGTTATATTCACACTCTATCCACATTTAAACATGAAACAATTTGATGCTTGTTAATCTCATATGTTATTTAAACTTCTCGTGTCTATATGCTCATTAACCTTGCTAACCTTGTTAAACTTGATAGACTTGTTAAACTTATTGTACTTATTAAACTCCTATGCTATACAATTATAGCGCTATAGGAGTAACGCACCGCCCTTGAGTCTTGGGGTGTTTGTGTTGGAAACTTGGGTTTGACATATAGTGACACCATTTCAGCATATTAGTAACTGGTATTTTGTTGTTCATGTTGGATATGAGTACTTAAACTTTTTATTCTACTTTATGCTATGTATTAAACTTGTATACTCGCCAACATTTTTGTTGATTTTATTTTAATACACGTTGTAGGTTGATAGACGAAGTGATCAAGAAAATAAGCTAGGATGAAGCTAGAAACTCATCTAGAATAAATAATGTTGTGAATTATTTTGATACAATTTTGTTACTTTTGAAACAATGTATGAATATTAGTATTTTATGAAATTGTGATTAATTTATATTGTCACAATAGTGTTATGATGCTTTTGAGCGATTTGATCATCTCTTCCCGATGTTTCCGCCATCGGTTGGGTTGTGACATGCTCACCATCAGTTCTCTTTATCATTATTAAGTTATGTACTTCATCATAATCCCAGCTAATAATCTCTCCAACATACTCACAAGTAATAACATATTGTTTCTTCTGAGTTAACTCT